>CM074577.1:33972500-34145000 GCA_037305975.1 Chrysolophus pictus | reverse complement strand
GACAGGTCTGATTCTCAGAGAAAGTTCAAACTTATGCTAGCTCTATGACATATATATACATAAAGATAGCTTAGCAAAATAGCTGGAATTATGAAATCTTACAGATGCTCCTAATTAGTACAGTTTTCTACAGATAACTTACTTCCCAAAGAATTAGAATGCTCAAAACATAAAAATATGATGCTTTTTTCCTTTTCTACATTAGTATGTGGCTAATATGTAGCCTGGTCTTACTGAAACTACTAGACAGTCAGAAATGCAGAGTTAGGTTATACCACAGTTATGCAATAGAGTTGTATTACATTTTAGTAAGTTTGGCCTTTGTACATTTCATTTATTTACTTGATATTGCAATGGCAATTTTGGTATGGACATGAATATGCAAAATATATATATGTATGTCCCAAACCCCGTGTACTAAATCCACAGAGTTTAAAGGAAGGAAAATAATATAAAATAAGAGCATCAGCTAAGGCTTTCCTTTCAGACTTAAATCATACCCTTTTATTTTGACAGTACAGGAGTTTGAGATTGATGTTATACACCACATGTGCTACAGTAAGTGCAAGAGAAAGATAAAAATGGAACTCTTTGTTATATTTTAACATTATTTTGTGCATTAGAAATGGGTAGACCTTTAAATGGCTGGGTTTGATTGGGAGTAGAGACCAAAATGCTGATAAGAACGTGCAAATATGCACACACAGTTGGTTTCTCACTTGGTTATGTTAGCAGATTTTTTGAGAAAGTATGATCTACTAGCACATGCAACACAGCACTTACTATAACCAACTAAAACCTTTGAAGATATTTGCTGAGAGTTATGACTTATGATGTCATTGCACTTACTGAGTTTTTACTTTCTTGATTTTCATTATTTGAAGATTTTTTTTCTCTAATTCATGGGTTTCTTATATCTGTTAATCATTGGCTGATCAGCATTCTCTCTATTGCCTGTTTTGTTTGGAACCCAGTGACTGATGCCTGCATCAAAACTGTCCTTGACAATCTTTAAAATGTAATTTTTGCTGTTTTGATGGTAGACTTGTCTTTTTCATCAAGGAACAACACTTCTATTCAACTGGTGAGTACATAGAAGACAAAACCGTTGAGCGTTTTTGAGACTAAAACATTCTGCATTATAAACAGAGTCTTCAGCGTGATTTCATCCTTTCTGCCTTCATCGATATCAATATTTAGTCTTCTATAGAGACTTTTCTCAGTTGTTGATAAGGCAAGAGTTAACTGATATATAAGAGGCTTTTAGCAGAATAGAAAGTTCTGAGAAAAAGATTGTTATATGAAGTCAGAAACTCAGAAATTTGTGTTTGCAAAATATTTCGCAGCCTTAAGGAAACTGTTACTATCTCATGATACCAGTATCCAGAATTCACCTTGTTATTTATTTTAAACAAGTCTGCTTGAACTTGGAAAAGCAGGACATTAAAGATGAAAGATTGTCTAGGTCTATATCTTTTTCAAAGAATTTTTCTTTATATCTCATGCTACTTATTTATAGGGGAGAATGTATCTTCTAGATGAAAGAACTTGACCTATTTCATTCATGATATTTCATGTCCCTGTCATTCTTTGGTGGTGATGTACATTTCATTCATATGCATGTAGTGGATGACAAATAATATAACTACAGCATGCCATTATCTTTACATCCCAGCAAAAACAGACTCCACAACAAAGTGCGGGAGGAATGACGCAATGAAACAATCCAGTTATCTTCCACAGCAAAGTGTGTTCAATTTTGTGTGACAGATCAAAGTCGGGTCTGTATCAGCAATTGTAAAGTACCATGTTCTGTCCTACTCTACCTGGTAGCTGTGCTTTATGGCAGTGGTTGGAGAGCATGACATAACACAAAAACAGGAGTTAGATTCATTCATGGCAAATGAATGGTTGCACTGAGAGCATGGCAAGCAACTGTTTCTACCACAGAAGCTGGATGGTAAAGCCTGAGACAGATGCAGAATAGCAAGAAAATATCAGAATCAAAACAACTGTATAGTTTGATGTAGTAACGATTTGGCTATCCATTATTTCTTTTTTTCTTGACACAAGGAGAAGTGGCTGCATAATGCAGCACAACATAGCAGTGACTGCTCTTTGTGGCAGTGTAGGCATTGCACTACAATAATTCCTTATGCTTTGCTTTCCATACACTGATCATTACTTCTCTTTCAAGCACTCTCTCATTGTATCACTGATTCCACTCAGCCAATACTCATCCTTTATAGGTGGAAAAACAAAAGGGAAGTGTTCTTTTTTTGAAAGAGAAGCCTGTAGTTAGCATGCTGAAGAGTGGTTCCATATTCATTTTACAACTTCATCACATTTTGTATATAGCAATGTTACATCCCATTCACAAAAGAATCATAGAATGGCTTAGGTTGGAAGAGACCTTAAAAACTGTCTAGTTCCAGCCCCTCTGTCATGGGCAGGGCTTCCCTCCACCAACTCAGCTGCCCAGGGCCCCATCCAACCTGGCCTTAAGTGCCTCCAGGGATGGGGCACCACAGCTTCTCTGGGCCTTATACCAGTGCCTCACCACTCTGTGAGTAAAGGATTTCCACCTGACAACGAACATAATTTTACCCTCTTTTAGTTTAAAGCCATCCCCTCTTGTCCTATCACTATCAGACCATATAAAAAGTCAGTCTTCATTCTGTTTATAAGATCCTCTCAAGTACTGGAAGTCTGGAATGAGGTCTCACCTCATAGAAACAAATTGTATGATAAAAGTTAAGCAGTATAGTTTCTGCCCTACAGTTATTTACACAGAATGCTCATTAACTTGTCACAGAATATTTAGAAACTGAAATCATTACACAAGAGAAAGTGAAGACTGGAGATACCCTTCAAAGTAGATCAGTCTTCTAGTTATTTCACAAGTTCTTTTTATTTTACATCTTAATACAGGACATCATTTTTTAGCTTTATCAACCTTGTATTTTCATATGCATAACAATATTTTTAAAAGTAATGCAAAAATGTTTTATTCAGCATCTAGGTACAGAGACAGAATATCGATAGGACAGTATGTAGTTTTTCTCTTTTCAGAATTTATAGGGCACTGGTTAAATATTTTTTTTGCTACTTAATAGTACAAAATAAAATACTTGCACATGAGATATGTTGTAGAATAGCAATCATTTCAGTACAAGCAGAATGAAAACTCAGGCAAAAAGTGTAAAAAAGCATAGTGTGTATTGAAGAGGTGCTAAAAAAATCTGTGAAATGGAAAATATCTGTTATTATGTAGATAAAGTAATATATATTACAACACCCTAGAGAAGTAACCCATGTGTAAAACCAGGAAGGGAAACTACTTGCAGATAAAGGCTGTTTTTCTAAGCCCAGTGAGGGTTTATTCCTATATTTGTGTGTGTATTTCTGTGTTTATCCACACAAGTCGCCAACAGAAATGACTTCTGTGTAAAGTGGAACAACAATTATGCAGGTTCATATCCTCAGGTTTTGGTCTTCAAGGCTGAATAAAGAAGTTTGGAGCTAAACCTGGGTGGAACCAATAATACAGTGGAACAAAACTCCACAGACACAAGGTTTCACCCATAGACTACAATAATTAATTTTAAACATGAACAATATATTATCCAATGTTTATCTTGGAATAAAATGGGAATAAATAAAATAGGGGTTGGTAATGAAATTACATATTAATTTGGATAAAAATGTCATATAAGGAAGTTGAAGGACACTTCCTATTCCCTGTGAAGGAAAATAATATGAAACAAAATAAAGCATTTTGCCATGTACTTTAAGCCAGATGTTTACACTGGCTTATTCATTATCACATTCATTATTGCGTTTATTTTGCATCGATTATTCATAATGATTGACTATGAATGTCTTCCTGTTTAGATTTTATGGATGGTTTATCCCTTACTATCTTCTATCATCCATAATGTTGTCTTTTTGGGGCATAATAATGATACTCTTTATGAAATAAGAAACAGATAGATGACCTGATCCTTAAAACGCTTCAAGAAAATAAGATCACTTTAAATGAAAATGTAAAAATAAATGTAACCTATTTCAGTGACTTTAGAAACTGCTCTTAGAATTTCAATTAAAATAAAAGTTTAATATTTTAGATCCAATTGATAGTTTGAATGGTTTTAAATGTGACAGTAATAAACAGAACTTTCATTCTTATATTTATTTACAGTTATCTAGAGACTAATCACAGAACTTATATTAGATAATTTTAGAAATAAAAGAAACCACACTAGAGGTAGGATAGAAATGACAATGATGAAGGGCTTAGATATCAAAATTAAACATTCGTACATCTGTTTCCAATAAGCTGACAAAAAACCTTTTCTAACATTTTCTAACAGCCTATCTTTCGGCCATCTCTCTACCAATGAAACCAGAATTAGAAGTATATTTACCATAACTTTGGTGATGATAAATGTTGTCCTGTAAAAACAACAAAACAAGGGACAGAGAGTAAGTAAGAGATGGAACATTACTTCAGATTATTCACAAGACTGTTTTTCAGAACACTAGAGACAAGGAGCTATTTAAGTTACCTTGTCTAAATGCTTAGAGCATTTTAGGAACTTTGGTGGTTCCTTGCCTAGAATAATAGATTTACAGTCAGTTTATGACCTTTCCAGCTTTTACATACTCTGTTTGTCTTGCTTGTGTTCTGTTAAACAAGAAAAGTGTTGTGACCCATAATTGCAGGCAGATTCACAGCAGGTTTTGAGGAGCTTTTTTTGCTGCAGTGTCCAAGCTATCTCCATCTGCTGCTGTCTTGTGTGCTTCCCACAGGGGGACTTGGCTAATTTTTCAGTCAATTAGCAGAAGGGTTGCTTTTGTTCTCAAAGTGCACCCCCATGGGCTCCTCTTACACCCTGGACACAGCATTCAGATGCTGGGAGTTTTCAAAAAGCATATCATGTTATTTTTTTTCTGCTGACCTTTGTGACATTGTTGGACAATGCTGTCTCTTGTAATCATAGGCACCTAAATTAAACTGTGTAGACTAACTTTGGAATGCTTTTAATATGAATATTAATAATACATGTAGCAATATCTTTTCTTGAATGATTTCTGAAATCTTGTATGGAAGCCCAGTGTTACTTTTATTTTCCTTCAAGAAAGAACCATTAGACATACTAATACTTCATCATTATAATTATTTCCTATATATTTTACCCTCTTAATTAAGAAGTTTTCTAACAATTTCTGTTGCTATGTATGTTCTAAGAAAGAACATTTAATTGTTACTGCAAACCACACATATCTCATTTCAGTGAAAAGTACTTATACATTGAATGAAACAAAGAGCTTTATGTGGCAGATTTAATTGTGCATGTGCATGTTTATATCCTTGTGTAGGTAGAGGATGGATAATACAAAAATTATATAGTGGTTGGATAATACCAGATAGCCAGGCTCCTTGTGTATTCTTTGTGTTGCTTTCTATGAATTTTAATCAGGGTTTGGCAAACATGCACTCTTTGTAAGACAGAAAATGCTGTTATTTCTCTATAATGAAATATTACTAGATCTCTGGAAAAAAAAAAAAAAGTCATTTTTTTCTTCTGGAAGAATATAGTTAGGCTAACAGAAAGCAATATGCTTTAAGTCCCCAGTTTATGCACATTTCCTAGGGAATGCTATCTTGCCTAGGCATTCCCGAGTCTAATCGGCTTCAAGAAATTTTGAACATCAGTTTGCATATGATATTCTCCATGTCCTGTAGAGACCATTCTTTACAGTGAGAGCATATAGAATTCTTTTTAATTGCAGTGCTGAGTGCTTTAACTCTGATTTCCATCTCTGATGCAAATGTGGATCAGCGAGGGTATTTTTCCTTCTCTTCAGTTCCACAATCAAGCTGCTACTCTTTGCAGTAGGATATCGAGTGAGTTCGCTTTCCAGTAACCTTTCATCTGCCCAGCCTCTAGGCTATATCTTTCTATAGCTAATAAATATACTTTTTCTCAGTGTTAAGCAATAAAATATTCACTGGGTCTGAGCTGGGGTTAACAGATTTCTGAAAATTTTATTGCGTGACAGCCTGTCCTGCATAATCCCCTCAGCTGTCTCATGTTCTGGGGCAGAAATGATCTTATGTGTCACTCTAATAGTCTAGAATTACACTTGTATCACTGTCACCAGCATATGGGGCTGTGTATACCCCTAGGCCCAGCTCCCTCTCTTTCACGGCATTTAAAATGATAACATTTGGCAAAGCCAGTTTTGACAGAAAGTGAACTCTCCTTTCCGCGTGTGTGACAAAGCTGGCCACCGGAGGCCTGACACTGAGCAGCCAATCATCGTACTCTTTACTGGGTAATGATCGCAGCTTTCGCTCCCCTTAATAACTGTCTCGGTGCGATGGGAGGCCTGAGTGCACGCCTGCACTTAATTATACAGTCTTCATCTTAAGTGCCTTATTCATGTGAGGGCTTTGGCTGTTCAGGCGGTAACATA
The DNA here is from genome assembly GCA_037305975.1 of Chrysolophus pictus. NCBI lineage: Eukaryota > Metazoa > Chordata > Aves > Galliformes > Phasianidae > Chrysolophus > Chrysolophus pictus. Next base: position 34,138,517 of record CM074577.1, on the reverse strand, counting down.
GCTTTTCCTTTTTCCACGCTGCCACAGCATACTGATTGCTGGACAGGCGATAGCAGAGGGAAGGACCTCAGGGAAGTCATGGGTAGAAAAGCAAAACACTGTGTATACACTCAAAAGCAAAATAATTTTACAGAATTTATCATCATGATGAACCATCATAATAAATCTCTGAAACCACTGCACTGCTAAAGGCAGCTGTTAAAGGTGGTATACCTCCTGCTTACAAAAGCTCGAGAGAAGAAACAAAATGAACTCATGGCAAAAGAAAAGAAATTTAAAATGAAGAAGTAGCTCTCTTAGTGTGAGGCCTGAGAAGTCATCTTTTAACAGAAGCAAAATAAAATGTGGTATCGCAGCAACATGGTGCTCAGATGAGCCTCTAAGATACGTCTGCTAAACTAGCAGGTAGGCAATTCTCCAATGCAAAACTTGGGCCAATAGCTGTTCTTGGCAGCAGGTAGGATGAGGATGTAAGAAGGATGTTAGGCATTGCTAGGCAGATCAAATCCATATTTTTTTTCCCATCCAGTCAATTTTAATTCAGAATTTGAATTTGGAGAATATTTTCTTCTTAAAGTTTACTTTCATTGTTCTAAACTGTTGTGCTTGTGCAGGAAGCCTTGACTCATTTTCCCATTTTCCCTTTCCTTCTCCCATAATGCATCTTGTCTGAAGCTTGGACCATTCCCACTGGATGATTTTACTCAGCTGTGTTTTGGTCTGGTCTTAATGTGTATGAATTTCAGGCTAGCAATTAAAAAAAAAGAGTAAAGCTTCTCCTCTCCTCTCCTCTCCTCTCCTCTCCTCTCCTCTCCTCTCCTCTCCTCTCCTCTCCTCTCCTCTCCTCTCCTCTCCTCTCCTCTCCTCTCCTCTCCTCTCCTCTCCTCTCCTCTCCTCTCCTCTCCTCTCCTCTCCTCTCCTCTCCTCTCCTCTCCTCTCCTCTCCTCTCCTCTCCTCTCCTCTCCTCTCCCCTCCCCTCCCCTCCCCTCCCCTCCCCTCCCCTCCCCCCCCAGTTTATTTGTTTATTTTTATCCAGTGGTCTTAGCACAATTTTATTTTCAACCATTTTCAGTATATTTGTACATAGCATTGTTCGATTTTGTCCATGCCAAGGAAATGACCCCTACTTATTTCCAGGCATTGAGTTTGGAAACATCTGGGGAGATTCCTAATTTTTCTTGAATTCCTGTTTTGTAAAAGGAAGAGTAGTCTTTACTGAGCTGTTTTTCATTACTAACAGATAGTGAAATGAGCTCCATAGCCAACTACTTTCAGGGTCTCATTTGAACTTGGAAAAATAAGACATGTCCAAGATTATGACAGTGTCATGGAGGACTGGCAAACTGAATCATCTCAAAGGTGGAAGGATAAAAAAATTGCCTTAGAAAATTAACTTGCAAAGATGTTGAGTAATCATCTGAACTGTCTGAAATTTGATTTTAACCAAATTCCAGATCTTTTGTGTTTCAGACAATTCTTTTTCTACAATGGCAATCTCTTAGGGCTTACTACTGCACAACCTGAAACCGAATGATATGGCTGCATGAAGTGCAATACTGAATGACCTCTTTTGTAGGACTATAGAGATCTCATTAACATTAATACCATTTGTGCAGAACCTTAGGACAATGTGAAGCACAGTCTTAAAAAACATGCATTCATTCACAGATGTGCACTGAAATTTTAAAGACGTGTAGTGGATTGTTAGGAATATGCACACTGAATTTTAAGCAAATCCCTGAAGTTTCTGGTGCCACTGCTTAGCACTACTTTCTGTGCTATATGCGTTGATTTTCATGAAGAGTTTAACGCAATGGTATGAACTATCAGCCTGTCTCAATTCAGCACATAATTCTACCCAATGATACACAAGGAATCCCTCTGCACACTCATTAATTCTCCTTATTGTGATTAATAATCCACAGCTAAATGGTGATGGTGAAACTAACATATGCATGACTCTGAATGTAGATTCCCACTACTACGCACTACTACGCTGTCAAGCTTTGTACAATTTTTACTGTATTGAAAAACAAATGATGACTTCAGACCATTGCTCTTTGTGATAAAGTCAAATATTCCTTTGTCTTATAGTGGAGAAGGTAGTAACTTTAAGTTAAGGTTATGCATCCTGAACTTGTCCTTTCTATTACCTGGTGCCTGTGTATGATTGTGTGTGTTCATCTAGATATACGTAGGTGGCTCCAAAAGTAATGTCTCCTACTTATTTCTATGGAAACTACAACAGATACAAAAAGCACAATAATACTATTTGATAGAGAAAATTCTCAACTACAAAACACTATTTTTCAACACAGTCACAACCATTAACTACACATTTTCACCAGCAACGAACAAGACCCTGCATGTTGCACTTGTAAAAGTCTGCAAGGCTGTCAAAATGTGGCTTGTCTGTCACGCTGATGTTGCCACTGCTGAAGCGCAGACTCACTATGCTCGCATCCACTAGTTGATCTCAGCAAGTGTCGATGAATGTCAATGGATACAATTTTTTCCACATGGAGGAACTCAGTGCCACACCTTTGGTTCATCTGCACTTCCCTGTCAGACACCAATTTTTCTGGCCACCTCTCTGCCTCAATCTGTCACATGGCAACAAAATGTAACGGAATACTGGTGGGAAGCACTCCTACTGCCATACCAACATCCGCCTCTGATGTTGTGGGTGAGTATAATAGGAGGCATTATTTTCGGAGCAGTCCTTGTAATTTTGGATACAGTTTTCAAAAACTGGGTTTTCTAAAGAATCTTTGCTATGTGATAAAATATTTCTGTCTTTTTCAGAAGCAAAATGGAGCCTTTTTTTTTCTTCATCTCCTTAGACAGTAAATGTTTACTTGGGGTCTATTGTTTACTATTATTGTTCACTACATGAATGAATAGCATTTGGAAGCTTTTTAAAATGTTAAAAGGAGGGAGAAGAATGTAAGGCAATTAGAATGCATCTTACATTTGTCTTTTTAATATTGTTTTTTTTTTTTTTTCCTGCTATTTAGTATGGAAGCAAAAAAGTGGCCAAGAGTTTTGGTTTGGTTGGGTGTGTAGTCAGAAACCATGACGTCCAATGACATGTAATTGAAGTTACTATTTAAAGAACAACACAACATGCTTGAAAGCGGAGTATCAGAAACAGCTAAAAGCAATAGTTTTTATATTAATGAATGATCAAACGAGGAATATAAATAATCCTCAGAAACATGAGATTATACAGACTTTTTACAAGCTAATTTTTAACTAGAATAATGGTAGGATGAGTAGGCATTCATTTTTGGAATAATGAATTAGTAGGGTAGTACAATATACTAAACAGTTTGCTTTGGCTTCTACACACTGATGTAAACAATACCAAACAAAAGATTGTTGTAAATTCTTGTAAATATTGTGCCAGCCTTTTGATCCTCTGTATACTGAGATTACTTAAGGAAATATAGCAGTTAACCAGTGTAATGTGATTTGTATCCACATTTGTGTATGAGTTAAATCCTTGTCCTGAAACGGATTAATCTCAGAAAGTTGTTCTCAGTTATCAAGTATATTCACAGATTAACTTGTAACAAGAAATTATGTTACCAAAAGTTAAATAGACAAGATAAAAATGTTGTGTAATAGTAGGAGTATATCCACTTGTGATTTCCTAGGTTTGTTGTATTTGATTGATACAGAATATGTCACAATTTATCTATACCTTATGAGAATTCCTTTTGCTGGTATGTTGTATCTCTGCTTGAACAAAAGTGACTATCCAGACCATAATAGAAATGATACTGCATGATAAATATAAACTGTTAGGACCAGTTCAGATGGGGTAAAGTGACAGTCACTTGAGTCTAAAACAAGCGTATGATGTTGAATTGTGTCTATGAAGCTGATGAATGAGGGGCAATTATAAAGTCCAGTGCTCTGTTTAAAAGGAAAAGTATGTGTAGAGCATAAAAATAAAAATGCTTTCTGTGGCAGGAGACTGGGGTAACAACTGTGAGAAACTGTGAGAAACAACTATTAATATGATTGAAAATGTTTGGTATTTTTATGCTTGTACAGAGTTTTATCACTGTTATGATGATGACTATAGCTTTAGTTTGTTAAACCCTAGTTATTAAGAGAAGAGCATGAGTAATAAGGATTTTACTAGTCCAGAAAATAGAAGTGCTACAAACTACAGTCTCAGACAGAACAACATTTCCTTTGAGTCTTAGCTTATGGATATCAATGTTCTTCAATAGAAAGTGAGGAGGATATTGCATAAAAATCTTAGAAAGAGGTAGCAGCATCAGCCTATTGGAATTTCTGTGATACTAAGATTGGAATTTATTTTGTGTCATTAAGTCCACTCATGGCTTTAAAAATGTAGTGTAGGATATGCTAATTAAGTCTAAAGCAGCTGAGAAAGAGATATGCAAGAACCTCTGATTTTTTAAATTTTGTTTCTAAATTCAACTGTGTATCATTTCTAATTTTCTGGAAAACTTTTCATAACATTTTATGGAATTTTTTTGACGCTTAGTTGACACTTATGCTATGGTGTTCCCATTAAAGTATCCATAGCCTTTTAAAAAAAGTCAGATTAGCACAAATAAGATCCAGATAGTCTGAAACTTAGTATTAATATCAAAGTGTGGTTGTGTTGGAGTGAGCTTTTTACAATTATTTTTGACTCATTAAGTGATGGTGCTTAGCAATGTAATTCAGTACCAGTTCTTGCTATTCTGTTGTCTTTTTCCAGGTCATGTCAACTCCAGAATGAATCTCAATAAAGCAAAAAGAGAAAGGGAAAAAAAAAAAAAAAAAAAAAAAAAAGCCTTGAAGGAAGGAAGGGACCTATAAAAATAACTAAACAGTTAAATCTGGGTCAAACCTGGACAAAACTTTTAATATTTTAATGAATCAGCCTGAATCCACCCACTGAATTTAGTATGACACATGCTTTCATGTGTCACTGGGTCTAAGCTAATATACTCTGCTGAAAGGTGAAGCATATGGATTAGACTGCCTTGTGCTCATATCTCTGTTCTGTACTAGAACTAACTTTTGTCTGGGCAGGCTGAGAATGGGCAGATTGAAGCTGGCTCTGTTTTTATCCATTCATGCATATATGCCTGCTAAAAACTTTCAAGAACTAGAAATCATGTCAGTTACATCATGAGAAAAAGTGACACTATTCAGGAGCTCCAGACTAGAAGCCAGTATTTACCTGGCAATATATTTCAGAAAGCACAATCATATTTTGAATGGACCATGAAGATGACAAAAAATGTTGTTAATTAATCAAGTAAAAATAAAGTCAAAAAGGCAGAGGCTACATGAGAAAGGAGGAAAAAAAAATGAAAGGAACAGATAAATGCTTCTAAATTAACATTATTCTTTCACCCATCTGGGAAACTTTACATGTCTTTCCAGCACCATGTGCATTTGCAGGAAGAAGAATAAGCAAACGGTAAACATCTGTGAGACGGATAGGGCAGTTTTCAATTAAAGCAGACTTCAAACATTCAAATCTGAGTTGGATTTCTTTAACCTGTGCTCTTCGTGGTCAAAAAAGCACTATCACTCACTTCCTGGCAAAAAGGGTCACAATAAGTCTCTCAGCTGATTTTTGGAATTTTGCATGAGTAAAATCCAGGAGGAACAGACTGTCTTTTAAAGTATTCTTTGCTAAAGTCTTCAACATGTATATTCAGCATGTATGCTGTATGGCTGAGGGTCTGGCACCACTTATGTACTGGGTGGGTGTGATCCTTCCTGTGATTCTTCTTGGATAAAGAAGCTCTTTGTGTCCAGGCAGATTTCCCATTTCTGTCTTTTCAGGTCTGAAGAATCATATAATTTTTAAAATTGTGCTGCTGCACTTGTCAGTGACTTTTACCTAATCTGAAGTTGAGAGACGTGAGAGAGTGTTGCCTTACAATATGGAAACTCTTTCAGGCATTCAAAGCATTTCATCTGAATTTTTGGTTTCACTTTAGTTCAGAATGCAATGTGAAATGCAGAGGTCTTAAAAGGTGCAAACTGAGCATCAGTAATTTTCACTCAAGCTCATTCAGACTGAAGCTAGCAGGTTTCAAAGACCTTACCAAAGGCTTGTCTGATCCTATATTTGTGACTTAGTGCAGCATTCTAACCCACTTTCACACTCTCTGTAGCCAAATTAAGAGCGCTTAGACAATGATGGATGGCAAGTTTACCACACTCTGACTTTAAAGAAGTTGAAATAAAGTACCAGCTGGAAAGAAATAATGGAAATGTGGATGGGCTGTTCACGACACATGTAAATGTAAATAACACATGTGAGTGACAGTGGAACTGAAAAGAAAGCCTTCACAATCTAAGTTTCTGCAGTCCTCATATAAAGTATTGAAATCGTAGGCTTTAGACCAATGCATTTATTTACCAGAAAGGAAGCATTTCAAATATGCAAAGGGAGTTAGCATAAATCTATAATAGAAACATAAAAAGATAAAAGAATTGCTGTCTTTACAACCACTCTAGGTTGCCCTGCTCCAGTAGGTTGGACCAGATGACTTCCAGAGTTGCCTTCCAAACTCAGCCATGCTGTGATTCTGTGATTCTCAGATGTGGAAATTTAAAGACAGGACTCTGATAGCAAAAAAGAAGGAAACTCTTTTGAAGACAATAAACTTGGTTTTCTTGTACGATGGTGCAACACTGTAGAAGCAAGAAAAGACATGCCTCTGAAGGCCTTTGTACCTTCCCCCTCTACTGAGAATCACTCAATCACAGTGACTGTAATCATACCACTAGTCTCCTACAGAAGAACCCAGAGGAAAGGACCATGCTTGAGTTTAGCCTAGTGTTAATATATGTAAGTGGCTTTGAAAGTAATGCCTCCTATTTATTTCCATGGAAACTACAACAGATACAAAGAACACAATAGCACTACTTAATAGAGAATATTCTCAGCTACAAAACACTATTTTTCAACATAATAATCACTATTAGCTATGCATTTTCACCAGTGATGAACAGGAGCCTGCATGCTGTGCTTGTTAACTCTGCACTAGAGGAGGTGACCCACTGTCTCTGTTGCCACTGCTGAAACGCACCACTGACTCACTGTGCTCACATCCACTGCTTGGTCTCCATAAACACTTAGCAAGTGCTAAGTGAATGTCAATAGATACATTTTTTTTTTTTCCACATTGAGGAATTCAATGCCACAGAGTTGCTTCATCTGCAATTCCATGTCAGATGCCCCTCTGCTGCCATCTCTTCCACAGCAACAAAATGTTATGTAATGTTAGTGGGAAGGTTCAGCCTCTACTGCAGTACCACCATCATCTACCTCTGATATTGTAGGCCAACATAATAACATAGGAGGCATTACTTTCAGAGCATTTTTTGTTCATTTGTCCAATAATAGTGACTGGCAGGTGATATGCTTGACTACTGTGTCTGCTGCTTAGCTTGAGCGTGTATTCTTGTCACCACCATTCTTCATTTTCAGCTGTAAGAATTTTAAAGACAGGTTCCTGTCATATCACAGGTACTGCACTCTTACTTCATGGTCTACCTGTTGCTAGGAGCTTTTGCTCTCAATTTGTATAAATGCATTTTTGTTTTGGGTTAGAAACACTGAAATTACTACAGATTTTCTGACACCATATGAGTGGGATCTAAATGTTTCTGCTAATTATAATAATTTTAATTTTGTTGCAAAACTAAATATTCTACCCTGATGTCAAATATTCAGAGGAGTGTGACATTTATTGGCGTAGCCAAGCTCTCAATGAGAATTAATCTGCGGTTATCTATATATCTTTCCAAAAAATAGTCCTGAGAGTAATACATGATAAGTGTTGGAAAGAAGTGAAGAACCCAGAACTATCAAAGGGAGTATCATTCCAAGTTGCTTAAAGTTTTCTATGAATAAGAAAATGAAGTAAAACATCGCTGTTTAATTTCACTGATATCAGAAGTGTTTCATAAAAGACTGACTTTGTGCAGAAAGAGACAGACAAACCGAAAGACGAGAGTGAGATAACGAGAAAAGAGTGATAATCAGCAAGGTAGATGGCATGTCTAAAATCATAAATTCTTTCAGTTATGGAAATATCTATCTATACATAAACAATTCTACAATGTCTTAAATTTTAAGCCCTGAGAACCATCATCTGGAATATTTATATTTTTTAGCAATGAACCAACAAATGCTCAAGCTGCTTTAATAAAATGAATCTTCACAGACATCTGATCTTGAACAAGAGTTGATTGATTAGATTTGAATCCAGCTGGATAACAGCAACTGATTTATACAATCCCAGATATTTTTTATTATTTTTATTTTTATTTTTATTTTTTTTAATCCATAGCTTGCATCAGTTTTTAAAGTATAGCTTTAAAGACCATGCTGCCGTTGGAGGAAGAAAACATTTGGCATGTTTCAAAGTTCAGAGGGCATTACAGAACTATTTGGTATGTCTTCACCCAACTAAGACATTATGTTTTTTCAAAAAAGCCAAAACAAGACCTGAATTGCATTAGGAAGTACAGCTATCTGTCACAGGGACTCAGTATAGAAATTCATGATAAGGGAAGATTTATTTTTCATTCTATATTTAAATCATCTTCTTTTTTGGAAGTATAAATCTTATGTCAGTTTTCTGCCTTCTGTGAAAGTGGCTGTGATCAATTTATCTCTGCTTTGGTTCTGGACAAAGAGTATGCATCTGTTGCAAGTTCATTTGAATAACTTGATGCATATATATCCTCATAAAACACTAATAGACACAGTGTAGCCACACTACACAGGGACACTAATATGTTTGCTAGATTGATCAGTAATAAGATTGATCAGTCTTTTGCTTGGTCAAGTTAATCATGGTATTGATCAGCTTAGCAAACACATCACTTTCCTTGTGTACTATTGCTATACAGACTACCTTCCCCACCCCCATCAGCTGTACACCAGGTGATTACAGAGAATGAAAAACAGCAGCATTTCCTACATTAAGTGGTCCTATTACTTCAGGCTCATCTTCTAAAGATAACTATCGCATTTCATGATTAAAAAGGTTAGAATTTTTAATTCTGTCTTGCAAGTCAGAACGCTACAGGTAAAAACCTGGGAAAATTTCAGAATCTTTTTTTTTTTCTGTGTATAGGTTACTCAGCTCAGACTCTTCCTGTAATTAGTTCCTCTTTCTGACATTAAATATTTGAGATTCCCTCAACCCTTATGCATGCTCTGAGAGAAAGTATCACTTTAGAGATTTTAGGCTTTTTAAGAGAAATCATTAATTGTAGAGAATGATTTAAAGCAATTGGAGGATATGGGTCTAGAGGTGTATTATTAGCACAGTACTTGGAGATTTAACTTTGGAACTGTACAGGTACTCAATAGTATCAATTCAGCATTAAAGGAAATTTCAGTTATATCTTGTACATGATGGCAAAAAATGGTTCTTGAGGATACAAATAGATGTATAATATTTAAGCTACACTTTTGCACCATTTACAGGGCTTGTTTACTTCTACACCTTGCTTTGAAAGCCTGGGATTCTGCCAGTCTAACATGTCAAGATAATTGCTCTCAAACACTTTTTGCAGCTTGAAGCACACTGTAACGTAAAAATTTTTTTCATACAAAGTTTTAAAAGAACTATTCTTCTGAAACTACAAAATAGCAATGGAAATGGTTGTTGTTTTCTGATGTGTATCTAAATGTAGACGGTAAAGAACAGCAAATTGACATCTTAAACCCAGACTTCTCCCTGTAACCATTAGCAAATATCAGTAATTGGAGGAGGAGGACATAAATGGTGGAAGTACTCATGGGTTTTTATACTGCATACTGTCAAGAATATATGTCCTTGGAAACCTAATATTATTAAAATATATGTAAGCAGATATTCAGCTGTTGGAAACTGGCTTTGCTCAATTCGTATGTGTCCCATACAGTTCTTCATAGAGAATACCAAAACGTAGTTCTATAGCTTTAGTCTTAGGGATGCAGACTCAGATTTCAAGGAAGTTATTTCTTAAAGACCTAGGCTATAAAGACCTGGGTTATAAAATCCTCAGTGTATTGTATAATGTCATTTACATTTTTGGAAAGCTCATTTTCATAGTGTTACAATTGGTAATTGGAAAAAAAATCAGAAGTTTTGTCAGTTTTTTTTTAACATTTGAAAATACCCAGCACAAAATTGAAATTGAAAATCAGGAAAGGCTATATTTCCCACTGAAGTTAAATGAAATTGATGCTGTAGATGACCAGATCACATCAGGATGTTTGCTTGGCAAGCAAAAAAGAACACTTTGAAGCCACTAGCAATTATAAAAATGTCAGACTAAATCAGTTTTTAAAAGTCAAAACCTTGAGTCTATTTTAATAGATGCCACCAGACTATTCCAGATAAATTCTTATTAGATAAGGGTGAGTCCCTAAGATCAAGGAATTTTTTTAGGGATTGGTGAATTATCTGATTTTTCTATGTGTAAAAGGAATGAGACTAAAAGCCCTGGAGGCACAGTCTTGTAGCCAGTCTTTAGAAGAGACAGAGTTCTCTTGCTGCCCTGTTTATGTACTTGAACTTTAGCTGAAAAGATGAAAGAAGATCTTCATCTGCATTTGTACAGCAGAGAGACTAATGACTGAACAACAGCTAAAGTGAGCATTTTCACAGAAATACATTTTTAAGTTGAAAGAAAATAACTTGCTAGTCTCATCCCTTCACTTTTAATCTTTCCTTAACATTTCCTAATATCTTAAACAGAAAATCCTTGTGGGAAGCTGTTCAGTACATTGTATATGAGTTGGATACAGGACAAGAAATGGTTTCTTTAGTCTCTGACTGACACACAGGGATGATTTTTAAATACACCTTCCACAGACATGGTGCTTTTTCCTTCTTGCACTGTGTGGCAACTGTCAAAAACACGGAGGGTCCAGGACTACAAAGAAGGTCATTTGTAATGAGGAGAGAAGGTGGAGTCTAAGCTGTGGGTGTCATACTGGCATTGCCAATAACTACAGCTTAAAGAAAGAAGGGTCATACTGCCGCAGGGCCCTGACTGTAAATGGTGCTTCTATTGCTTTAAAGACTAGGTAATTTCATTCCACTTAAGTCAGCAGACTAGAAATATATGTAATGATCCTCTCTTCACCCTCCAGGGTGTGAGTAAGAATGGTTGCAAGACCAAGTTTTCTGGCTGCCACACAGATTTCAAAAGAAGAGTTTAAATCTGTGTGCAAGAATATTGGAGGTGCTATTAATGCTTTTTTTGAGCTTTAGGAATGCCCTTTGACATCCTCCATCTCTATTCCAAGAAAGTAATACAGCTATTTCAACTTAAATAACTGAAACCAATTCTTACTTTTGCAGCAAGTGTGAAGAGATGATTTTAACACTATGTTGCCTACATAAAGCAAAGTTTAGTGGCTGGTGTAAGGAATATCCTGCCACAGTGCTCCTGATTTTTTTTTTTTTTTTTGAGTGACAAGAAAGTTTATCATTCTTTTCTTTTATTTAGAACGTGGTGAGTTTTTGTATGCTTTCTCTATTTCAGAAATATATATATATATACACACACATATATACAACTTAGTCTATTATTAACATTTTGGGATATTGTCTCCACAACATCTGCAATAGAAATTTTAGTTCTGCCTTTGCTTGACCCTCAAAATATGATTCAGAGGATGACAACTGGATCTAAGCACCAGCATGGAATTCGTGAGAGGAGATTAATATAAAAGTAGTCTACATCTTTCCCCCTAACCCTCCTATAATATGTCAGAGCTTGCAACTTACTATGCACTATACGGAAAATAGAAAATAAGAGTCAAAGAGTTAATAAAGAAAGCATAATAACTGATACAGGCACTAGCAGAAGAGAGAACATTTAAAATATATTAACAATTAAAGGAATTGTACAATGACAATTCAATCCTATTAGTTTTGCTGCAGTAATACTGAAAAAAAAAAAAAAAAAAAAGAAATTTATTACTTGATATTTCTGTCCCAGAAATAAGGAGTTTCAGGTTCTGTTATGTGGGTTCTGGTGGAGTGAAGGAGAGCAGCATCACAAGTTTCTGCTTAATATAGAGCTCAAAATATTTAAAACAAGTATCTGTGCAACCTTTGATTCCGTTCAGTAGATCTCCCTTGCAATCCAACCAGAGAACAAGGTACACCCTCAAGTCCGGGGAAAAACAGAAACATCATAAAGGATATTTCTGCCACCCAGTTTAAGTGCCTTTTACAGCTCACAATGATTAGCACATCAGAAATAACTTATTTATCATATCATAAAACCACATTCTGCTTATACAGGAATATCAGCGTCAAGTAATTCAGTTTAAAGGGAAATAGGGTAAAAGAAATAATAAAATAAATTGGATGTCAGATTTATTTTTTGGTAAATTAGATATGGTAACTAGAAAATATTGTAATATCACAAAAGAGTAAGGGCAAAGATTTTGTGAAAAATAAGTAAACAATGGTTAATTGTGATCACTTCTAGAAATACTCCGGACAATATGAAGATCCAATTTTTGGGATGACTGCCAAGAGTTATACACACACCATTAAGAAAGAATGAGAAAATTATGTGATTACAGAGATCCCAGTGCAAAATAATCCAATGTTTTTCATAAACATTGTGAAAGAGTACATTGTGTAATTGGATTGATTTTAGTCAAAAATGAACATAGGTATGATTTTGAAGAAAAGATTACAATCACGTTATGAAAGCAATTATATTTGAATTACATGATCATAAAGAGTCAGAAAGTGCATATTAAAAAAGTTTTTACTTTTTCATTTCTTATGGAAGTATTTATGTTGAGGAAAGACTTATTCACTTTAATTCATAATACATTCTCTTATAGTTTTGCCTGAGATGTCTTCTGAGCAACTGTAGAAGCAAATCCAGGATGATATATTTTCCAAAGCTTTAGGAGATGTGTTGAATCCTTGTTCGTATGTTATGCAATATGGAATGTTCTAAGTGTCCAGTTTTTTAAGAACCAGTTGCCTAGAAGAAATATTTGGTATATTCTGAAGCTTAAGTAGATTAGTGAAAAATGAAAAACACAGTGTAAATATATTTATCACATCTTGTCACAACTGAAAAAGTAAATCATTTGCTAGATCTTTGCTGATCCATAACAATTCTAAGCTGTGTTTTGACATAGATTAAAAGATATTCTCTTAGTTTAATAATTTTATTCTACTTATAGATTGAACTGTAATATTTCTGTATTTCGCAGGCTAGTTGTTTAGCCTGAAGTACTCCAACATATTGATTAATATTAGGAGAATCCATGAAAAAAAAAAATATACTCCTCTTTAAAGTGGTTTCCCAATACATATTTTACAACCTTCTTCTATTTTCACTCATGGATTCTCTCATTCTTTCTGAAAAAACATACAAACAAACAGAAAAGACTCCAAGAGATACAGTCCCTGACTGTTGTTCTTGCAATTTTATTTTAACAAAATAATAACATACCACTTAAATTTCATTTTTTTGGCCTTCATTAATATGTAGTCATTTTTTGGATTTTCTTTTCTTCCTCTTTGAATAATCTGGATCTTAAAGTATTGCCACTGCTTCCTCCTCTAGTCCTCCATCCACCCCTTTCCTTCAACCTCTCCCACTGTAACCAATTTTTGGAAGGCTTAGTGGCTAATTGGATCCAGTTGTAGAGCTTTTCCTCCCATGTGACAGTTTACTCTGTCACAACCCACTATGCAAAAATTCACAAGAAGATTCAGGCAGGAGCAGTGAGTAACCCTTGTAGTCCCCTACAGAAATTTCCCCAGATTGTTCTCTTTGCTTATTCTGTTTTTCAGCAACCACTAATGAAACTACTGCCTCCTCTCAGATTAACCACACATAGCTCCCAGTCAGTCTGTCACCTTAACTCTACATTAGTTTTTTCCTGTGGAAACCATTTTTTCATGGCTGAGGCATTTTTCTCATGGTGTAACACAGTTTGAGCGCTCCATGGTGATGAATATTACATCTGGCTAGAGACCATTTGGCCATCTTCATGTAGAAGCTCTGGCTATACAAGTAACTCTTTTAGTTCTTGTCTAGGAAGAAGACTTTTTCATGGTACCTGTTCAGTCCCTCATTGCTTGCTGGTTGAATGTAACTGTGAGCATGTAATAATAATACATCTTCCTAGGCCTCAAAACAATCTACATATTTGTAAAGGACTATAAGTGCATAAATCCTCCCCCAAAACATATCATTAATATCAGATACTGCATTGAGACATCATAAATTTCTACTTTCTTAAATCTATCTGTAAATATGATGTTGAAACTAACAATATCAGACGACAATGTGAAATTTTACTTTTTTATTGTCTCGTAATCTATGAATTTTTACTTTTGTCAATTTACTTTTGTCAAGTCTTTTCATATTTTCTAAGATACTAAAAATATGAGTGCAGTTATAAATAAAAATTCAAATATCTGAAATGAATGTGTTTGTAGTGACATATGGATTCTATATTATAAAGAGACAGTTGCTCGAATTTCACATGGATCTGTTAAGAACTTAATAACATAATTGTTGTCTGTCAAATTTTTATACAATATAAACTAAGAGCAAGAAGATCTGTTCTGGTCTGTTTAGCAAGAAAGTGCTATGCTTCAATCATCATGCATGCTTCCATGGAAAGAGATGAGTATGATGAAGAATATCCATGGGAGATACTTCTTGTTTGTAGAAATAGGTTGGATTCCTTCCACATGAGTCATAAGAAAATAATAGTGTCCCCATAGCATTGAATTTAAAGCCCTAAAGAGACAATTAAATCATCTAATATGACTTCTTAAATATTACAGTCCAAACAACCCAAACAATCATGTTTATATAAAAAAATATCTACACTGAAGGCCCAAAGCTGGGTGGATCATTCGCTACTGCAGTTAGTGGAAGTTTTTTTTTCCCTACTTACATGGTGTAAGGCTGTAATCCTATGATTTTTTTGTGGTGTTATAAGGTTAATTGCAAATATAACAGATAATCTTTTTTCTTTTTTTTTTTTTTTTTTTACCCCATCCTTTACTCATCTTATTTAGGTTTATGATTTAAAATTTTTATTGCTGCTAGGTGTAGTTTTTCATTTACTAATGGACCATCAGTCAAACTGTGCATACATTGTCAAGTCAATTAGCTGGATTACTTGAATCAGAAATCAGAAATTATGAATAATAGCAGAAAATGCAAGTATACTAAAGGGCCATAACAATGTCTCACATAACATCAGTCTGAAAGGTAATCAAATCTACCTATATATATTTAAAAGAATATCTGCATAAAGCTTTCTCTTATTTGGCCACTTTGAAGAGTTATCTTTCTCTCCTGCCTACTGGAATTACATGACCATGATCTCCAATAAATAGAATGGGTTCAGAATTAATGATGTAAAAACTGCACGTTTGTTGTAATTGCATTTACCTATCCACCCTCTTCTTGTATAATATGGTGAACCTGCTAAATTGCAAAGTTGAGACAAGTTATAGGCATTAGCTGTGCTCTGAGTTTAAAGGTACTAGTATTAAACATCTTGCTGAATCCATAAGTCCACATGCTTCCGCAGAGCTATTCTCCAAATAGAACGACAAAAAGAGCTTTTATGATATGATATGATATGATATGATATGATATGATTCGATTTTATTAAATAAAAAACTTATATTTGGGTAAGAGTAACTAATTATGTGCTCATTCTTAAAGGATCAACAGTAGCTAATGTATTATAAGAAACGATAAAAGCAATTGGAAAAAGAAATTTGCATTGATGTCAGGATAGCCAGAAAAATAACCTGACAAAGGTTATCTTTTAGCCCTCAGCAAAGAAAAGACAGCATAGCCAAGTGTTGTTACAATCATAACATCTTCCAGATTCCGCCTAAGAACAAAGTCCTTGTCTATATGATGAAAGATCACATGAAGTTAAAGGGCGGATTCAGAGAGAAGAAAGGCACATATGAATAATCGCAACCATCTGTAACACTTTTGATAAAAGGAGGGCAGTACAATCATACATGGATCATGTGTTCAGCTTCTCAAAAATTTTGACACCATATGACTTGACCAGTTCTAGGCATCCAGATGTGGGAACTCTAAGCTCTCTCATTGAACTCATCACAAATTTCTGTCAGCAACAGGAGAGAAGAGTGTGAATAGAAAGACTCTACAGCAAATGGTTTTCTGTCAGACAGAGGATGGGACAAGGATTCAGCATGTATGTAGTACTTCTGGGACAAGTGTGGGAAAAATTTGGAAGAACAGAAATTGCTGGGCCTGCTATATTTGACATCTCTAAAATAACTTCAGATGCACCAATGGAATGACAGACCAATACTGTAAATGTAACTTAACCCTAAATGTGATGAGAATAGAAAGAAATTAATTGAGCGTGTTTGTTGACTCATCAAAAAGGAGGCAGGCAAAAATCTTTATCTAGTTCTTCACAAAGTGAATGACTAAATATTGAGGAGCAGAAACATGACTTCTCCCTCATCTTTCCAGCATGTTTATATGTATGTATGCATAAAGATTAAGAATACTTCATTCTCTGTGGAGTCAGTCACAAAAATGCAAAAGATTTTGGTATTTTAAATTGTTTATACCTTTGACTTCTGAAAAACTTCTTTTTCTTTTCTTCATTTTTTCTCCCCCAAATTTATTAATGAGTATTCATCATGGAAGTTAACTACTGCTGATAGAACATCAGTTCAGACATAGTTATAGTTGGAGATTACAACATTTCTGCTGTAGTGTCATATGAAACTACAGCACATGTGGCATGGTTTCTTTTCTCCCAGATCCTCTTTGCTTTTTAGTGGGTATTCAATTTGAAGATCAATGTGTTCATCTCACAGAACCATGAGAGTACAGTAAGAATGTCATTCTGTAGGGGTGTAGTGGCTTTCTCTGTGCATATCAGCAGGTGTTTCACTTCTTTACTCAACAGGGCTTGCTCTTGTAAGGGATTTATCATTTGGGTGTCAAGGAAAAGAAAACAGCTTCCACACTGTAGGCAAACCACACTCTTTTTCACACAAGTTGATGTCAATAGGGTTCACAGCACAGAGGAAAGGATATTACTGCTGTAGTGACCTACCTACAGGCAGAGTAGAAGTGTGAACTCAAAATCACTCTCTTCTGTTCCTCTCACCCTTCACATACATATTTGAGGAGATGACACTACCACTTTCTGACTGTGGAACTTTGCCAGTAGTTTAGAGGTTTTCTGAGATTATGGAATATATGAAATATTTCACTCTGCTCTTCTACCTAAGATGGCAGAGTTTTGCCGTTCACTGCATTCTTGACCTATAAGAATTGAGAAGTTACTAGAGTGTTGTGTGACAGAAAGTGCATAGTGAAAGAATCATAGAATCATAGAATCGCTCAGGTTGGAAAAGACCTTAAAGATCATCAAGTCCAACTGCAACCTAACCATACTACCCTAACTCTAACGGCTCACTGCTGAATCATATCCCTGAGCACATTTTGATGATTTATAATTCTGAGAATTCAGTGTAAGAATGAGTTTATCTGTTAGGAAAGGTATCTAAAGGTATCTAAAGGTATCTAAAACCAGGGAATTACTTCATGAAGTATTTCAATGCATTCTACATTATTATCATTATTATTTTTTGTGTGTGTGTGTGAAATAAATATGAATAAAACATGATGCTTGAAATCTTCACTAAACAACTTTTTTTTTTTTTAAATTTCTTTCTGTTTTCAAATTAATCATAACTTTCCTTTGATTAGTTTTGAGGACTCAAGGAATAACAGGAATGTCACTAGAGAAATTTTAAAATTCACAGAAGTTATGTCAGAACATTATACTACTTAATGAAAAACAATTTATGTGAAAGAATATCTTTTTCTGAGACAAAACTTGTAGAACTCGATTTACAGAGTTTTAGCTAGATTGAAGAAGGCTTTCACATATTTTTAATTCTTTGGATTTTGAACTTCAGTAGGTGAGTCAAAAAATAAGTTTTCTGTAATATTTGCCTGAGAATTCAAAGCAGAATTGTCAGCTATTGTCAGATATTTTTCTTCACCATTCTGTTTTCCTGAGTTATTTCAATGAGGGGAAGAACTTAAATATCATTTATTATTATTATTATTATTATTATTATTATTATTATTATTATTATTATTGTTAACCTCTGCATTTCTGGGTTTTACTAATAATATCCATTTTTATTCTTCTCCTTATTTCAGCTGGGATTTAGTTGACTTTTCCTTCATAGTGCTTCATATGATGCTATGTTTAGGAGAAAAATGATGTAGATAACACACAGTTTTGGTTGTTCCTGAGCAATGTTGGTTGGAACCAAGGATATTTCAGTTCCTCATCTTCTCACACTGCCCTGCCAGAGAGGTGGGGGGATGACGGGGCACAAGGAGTTGGGAGGGGATAGAACCAGGGCAGCTGACCTAAACTGGCCAAAGGGATATTCCATAGCATATGACATGAAGAAAACACCTTGAAAAAGGTTGGAGTGTTTGTCTGATGGGCATTCAGTGCTTGAGGACTGGCTAGGTGCTGGTTGGTGGGTGGAGAGCAGTTGCTTATTTCATCTTCATTTTCTGCCTTAGTAAATAATTTTGATCTAAATCCATGAGTTCTACTTTTTTTTTCTTTTTTTTTTCTTTTTTTTTTTTTTCTTTTTCTTCTAATTCTCTCTCTCACCTCACTGGGAGGGAAAGGAGAGCAAATGATTGTGTGGTGCCTCCCTCCCCTCCCCTCCCCTCCCCTCCCCTCCCCTCCCCTCCCCTCCCCTCCCCTCCCCTCCCCTCCCCTCCCCTCCCCTCCCCTCCCCTCCCCTCCCCTCCCCTCCCCTCCCCTCCCCTCCCCTCCCCTCCCCTCCCCTCCCCCTCCCCTCCCCTCCTCTCCTCTCCTCTCCTCTCCTCTCCTCTCCTCTCCTCTCCTCTCCTCTCCTCTCCTCTCCTCTCCTCTCCTCTCCTCTCCTCTCCTCTCCTCTCCTCTCCTCTCCTCTCCTCTCCTCTCCTCTCCTCTCCTCTCCCCTCCCCTCCCCTCCCCTCCCCTCCCCCTCCCCTCCCCTCCCCTCCCCTCCCCTCCCCTCCCCTTCCCTTCCCTTTTAGTTACTTCGTTACTCTTTAATTACTCTGGTTCTGTAGCTTATGAAAAAATGGATGAAGTCCACCTGCCTTTAGTTAGGCTTCTAATGATTAGATGTCAATGTTTGAACTAGTAATTGGAATTTCTATTCATAGACAGAAGAGAAAAATGAACAACTTCTAAAGTGAGATTTTAAAGAAAATTCAGATGAACTGACCTCTGACATAGAATCTAAGTGAAATTATTTTTGTGTCCAACATGAAAATGTAGATTTTTTAATTTATTTTATGTGTTATTTCCTTTGTTGGGATGCATTTTCCGTGTGTGTATAACTCGGATTAGGATCATCACTGGATATCTAACTTCAGAATGAACCTGGTACTTGATCTCCTTAGGTATACCTTTCTGAATTTTTTACTAAAACATAACATTTTAGATAAGTTTTACACTCCCAGTGGTCTCTGTGTTTCCCACATTTTTGTGTTGGACCCTAAAAATCATGAAAACATTGAGTGAAAAATGCAAACAACGTCATTTGTTCAAATATTTTTGAGGTTGTCTTGTTTTGGGTTTGGATGAATTGAACATGTTTCAAATCCTTTACTCTAGCAAATAAATGGGTCCAGCCAAGTAAAGTTGTTAAATTCTTTTGTTGTTCACAAAGAGATCCAAGAATTACAGAAGTAGGAAAATAGCTAGGAAAATCCAGGAGTTATGAACATAACCATTTACTCTGAAGTCTTTCTATCCAAAGCTAATTCCCCAAAGACTCAAGTCTGTTCTGACCTAAATTCCAAGGAGGAATATCAACTAGGAACAAGATCTAAAAGCTGTCTCCACAGTAGTGTTGCCTCTTTGGAGCATTGGTGACCTTTCAGAAAACCTTCAGTGTTCAATGATACTGCAAGTCAGAATAGACCACACAGAAGTTTCAACATTTTCTGATAAAGTGACGACATTAACTTACATGCACAAATGAAACAAAGAAACATGAAGAGTGTGTTCTCTCCTCTTCCACTGGAAGACAAAATGAAACAGTGTTGCAAATGATGACACTATACTACAGTGGGCTGTTGTTGCATAGTATTTATAGCCTGTTCAACTACTGAAATTATTACAAGTTGGTTAGACTCTGTAAAATACAACACAAGCAGAACTCTTCATGCTACATAAAGTTCTCCTTCTTCCAGTGTCTCCAACATTTGATCTCATCTAATTTGCATCTCAGAAATCATAAAAACTCTCTTACCTGCAAGTAATCACTCCGACCTGTTATAGGAACCATCCTAAACCTGGAAATTTTATTTGTTTCTTTGAATCTCTTGATAGCCCCACAGTTTGCCTTTGAACTAAAAAGCCATTCATGTGTTCCCAATCTTTGTGATTCTTCTGATTCAGAAGAATATTTGTGAGGACAATTCAGACTATGTGTTCGTATCAAATTTTAAAACCAATTCACAAAAATTCAAGTTTGAGGCCTCGTGACAATATTTATATTTTCTAATATCAAACAAAAAATTCAGTTCTATACTTTTATAAATTTAATATCACTGCAACTTAAATTCCATTGTTAGAAGATCATTTGGATCACTGCTTTAGGTGTCAGCCAGTCATGTTTATTACCATGGAAGATTTAAAAATAACTGCAATTATTCTATAACATTTCCATTTGGATTACATTAACCATAAAATCTCTAGTTAACATTTCATGCTTATATTTATTTTCCTGTTTTGTAACCTAAGCTTGATTCCAAATTTTCAGTACATGAAATGAGTACTAAGGACTTTAAAAACAAACTGCATTAGCCTTGCATACCTTATCAGATTAAAAATTAAACAATATGCATTGCTGAATCTGTCAACACATATGCAGAGCCTTTGAATTCTGCAGTAATTCCTCTTGATGTCATCAGTGTTGCAAGGTGAATTTCTTACATACAAAAACTAAATCATAACAAAACAGGATTACCTGTTTATAAACTCATATATATTTGTCTCTAGGCAGAATGACATGGCAAAGCATTGAAAGTAGTGCTAATCAAAGTGACAGTCGTATATAGAAACAGTAACTAAACTTTAGCAATATCAAGTGTAGCTAATTCACAAAGAGTGAATAAGGAAGGCTTACACGGTAACATTTTCTTTCTTAAGCATTTCGCCCTCTTGGTGACGATTTAGTTGGTTCCTTTCTAAACGTTTTCTTTACATTATGGAAAACAATCACTTATCTTAAATGGACTGTACCAGGCAAGTGTAAAGAGCGTGGTTCTCAATATGTAAAAATGTAAAAAACATTTTTTATTGTGTCAAAGTCTCAGTGTAAAAATATTTTTAAAATGTGTATAGTTACAGTTATCAAATATTCTGAATTCATTTTTACACATTTCTCTGAAACAAGAAGGAGGGAAAGCTAGAAATGATTGTAGAGAAAAACAGAAAGGGGAAGAAAATGAAAATAATACAAGTGAATTAAGGTTTATAAAAGCAAGAGAAAGAAAAAAGAATGATAGGGGAGGGAGTAATTGGTCAAACTTTATGGCTGTGGGAGAAAGTAAAATCTTATATTAGGAAGTAAAGGTTCTAAAGGTTCTTAATCCTTAATCCTCTATCTCAATAATATGGTTGTGACAAGTGTGCCAAACACAAAAAATATTTGCAGAACTAAAAAGTAGATTTCATCCTTAGAAAAACTGTAATGAAAATGTGAAATTCAACAGAATTCATTAATATTATAGTAAAGTTTCTTTTATAATTTTGATGCCTTTTTTGTTGACACAAAAGAATAATATAAAACTATTTTATCCACAAAAGCATTACTACCTTGCAGCACACTAATTCAATTCTATAGCAATGCTCTCTGGTTTATGTTACAAAGTAGTTCTGAATTTTGAAGACATTGACATATCTGTAAGAAGTGGATTCTAAAACAGTGTGGTTTTGTTGAATTAAATATGAAAAGGAATAATGCCATCAGTACAGAATTCCTTTACTTATTTATTTTTGTGTGGAGTTCAATACAATTCTCAACTAATACATGTTTTACTTATCACTGTTATCAAGTTTTCCATTTTTTAATGTTACAGAATATTCTAGTGATGCTGCATGACTGTGAAACATATCAGCAAAGCCAGAAGTACTATACAAGGAATCAGATAAACTGCTCTAAATGAACACATGATTGGTTTGCACTTGTCATCCTCATAAAGTCTTTAAAACAATGGTGTCTAATAGTCTAGCTACTCCTGCTGATTTCTGGTTGACCAGAGTAGAGAGTTAGAATGAAGTATTCCAGCCTTTCTGGAACTACTCTGTGGAGTAAGCAGAATAACTGAAAGAAAATATGTGAAAATATTCCCCCTCCTGCAATGTTTGATCTTTTATTCCCTTCTTATTTCCAGTCCAGTAGCTGTCACTGTGTTCCCAGTCTCTCACTGATCCCACTGCAATTGGTAGTGCAATTATAAAAGTCTGAGAATTTTCCATCATTGCTCACACTGACTATGGATTTGTCTTCTGTTGGAAGTAGGGACCTGCTCCTTCCAGAGTCACTAGCATGTACAACTGTTTCATGTTTCTTGTTCTGCTTCTCTTTTATTCTCATCCTCTGCTACACATCCATGTTCCTTCAAGCAAAACCTAACATACCACATACAAGCAGAAAACTGGATACTTAGAAACTCATCACCATGAGAGGCTATATATACTTAGATCTCCATTAAAGCTTGAGTCCACAAAATGGAAAACTTCTGAATAACTCCCAGTATAGCCTTCAATCAGAAAAATTAGGCTTCAGAGAGTTGTTGTTTATAACCAGTTATTTAGTTCAGTATTCAGTGTGTAATTTTGAAATGAATAAGAAGAAAAAAAATCTGTAGGAAAAATCAGATGGTTTGCATCTTTTTGTATATTGTGGGTACAAATCATAATCCCTGTAGAAACTCAAGAATCAATCAGACTGCATTTAACAGGTCTGTCAATGAATACTTCAGCAGCCAGAAATGTGGGTTTTTTTCTTGCTATTTTTTCTTTTTTTCCCTCCTTCCCACAGCATTTGATCATTTTTTGAATGGAAGAATAACTACAAAATTATCTTCATCATCAATCTGATAACTCAATTAGCATCATATGTGCTCATTCATTTTCCTGGCTTTTCTATATAGTACTTGCCGCCTAAAGAAACTTAGTGACATCCTGCAGTATGTTTATGTATGTAAGACCTTTTTAAAGTTATAAGAATATAACAGAACTCGCAAAAATCTGGAAGAAAGCTATGAAACTCACTGGAGATTTAATTGTCAGTCCATCTCAAGGAAAGTAGCATTTCTCCTTCATAAAGAGGTATTCCCTTTTGTAGTAGTAAGCTAATGGATAATTTTTCTTGTTAAAGAATTCCCATGGATCTCATTGGGATGGAACAGAGTTTATGTTCACTTATGGCCCATACATCCAGTGTTAGGCCAAAAGCAATGAATGCAGAATAGTCAGTGACTTGTAAGGAGTCACTTAGGTAAGTGCAAAGGTAAAAAATACAAATATTTTGTGGTTAACTTCTTGCCCATATTAACCATGGGTGATTAATCCAAATATCATTAATGTTTTTGTCAGAATAAAACTGTCACAGATTATGGTTAACACAACCTTTCTCTTTCAGAGAGAGTCAAGGAAGGAGACCAAACTATCAATAGACAATTTCAAGGCCAAATCAAATGTGAAGACATAAATTTTCACAGTAGTTCAAAATGTATGTGGTCATGATCAGGGGTTCACAAATTAACAGCTTGATAAATCATGACATAGTAATGGCAATCAGATTATCAAGCTAGTTGAAAGCAAATCTATAATCTGCTACTGGAGAAACAGATTTGCTAGTAAAGGCTGAGAAATGAGAGCATACCGCTGAATATTTCAGTAATCAGAGTAAAACCCACAAATAGTCCGGAATTAGAAAAAACTGTAACATATATTACTTTGGCTTGATAGACTTGATAGACTAATCTGCACTTCATGGGAAAAAAGAAAAAATAGAAAGATATCATTGTCCTTCATATCTCTTCCCTTTTCACTTGTGCTTCCTATGAAAACTTCAGTGCTAAAAAAGCTGAAGTTGCTGCCCTATTGCTTTTCAAACTGTTAGTTATAGCTCAGTGTTACTTTGCATTCAATCTGTTTGTTTTTAATACTATCTTTTTTTTTTTTTTTTTTTCTTTTTCTATTTACAGCGTAAGCTCTTCTGGACAAGGAACCATTCTTTTATTAGAATATATTTATGCTGTAATTATGTAGTTTAGGTATTCTATATATTCAGCTGCTGTATATCACATATCCTTTCTGTAACTGTATTTCTATTACATCAATATATAACGTCTCTTAAATTAGGTCTCTCATCCATGAATAGGAATTCAAAAGCTTTCAACTATACAACAGATAGGCTTAGACTAAATGAGAGAAGAGGGAGAAAAATGCATCCTGCATACAGTAGCTGACAAATTTTTAAATTATACAATGTCAGAATTTGTCCATATCTAAAGAATGTTAAGGTTATGATAGTTATGAAGTTGATTTGAAAATATTTTGTGCTATCATTTAAGCTCATCTAAAGAAAAGAACTGTGGTTAACTGCTTGTGTAGAATGTCTTTGTTGCTCCAGAATCTATTAGATTTCTAGGGATGCTTCACAAGGACATTGAAAAGTGCATGTGGTACAGCTCAACATTTAAGAAGTTCTATGCATACCTGCAGATATCCTGCATGTCAGAGAAGAACTCCAGAGATCTAAGTGCATTGTAACCCAAAACAGCAATGAATGAGTTAAAGCTGAGTAAAGAGTGACACATTTAATTTGAAGCACTGTTTTGCAGTGCCACTGAACCAAATGCTGCAAACAACAGGTCTGGTACTTGGGTCCTGGGTTTCAGAGATCCAAGATCTGCCCATCAACTCAATGAGGCCCAAAACATGTTCAGATCAGAGAAAAATGTGACCTTTAAACATATGAATGGAATAATAAAACCTGCTGTTGCACCACTGGGATGCTTGCTTTCTGTTACTGATAAACAGCTGAACCTGTATATTTATACAGTTACATGCCCTCCTAGATCTTAATATAACTTATCCCATTCAGCTAGGAATCAGACAGTTGTTTTTTTCATTATTCTTTCCTGAAACAAAACTTCATTGCAAAGAGATGAACCTTATAGTCTCAAGGTTAGTATAAACATGCAAAGTCAGCCTTCAGTCAACTGACCCAATGGGAAATTGCTACTGGGATAGTTCCCTCACTAGAAAACAGATCAGAAAGTACTGTACCCTTGTTCCGCTCTTTATTCTTCTCCAAGGATCTGTTCACTGCTGCTAAAGAAAATATATTGAGCTATATGGATAAAGGGTATTGAAAGCACATCAACAGTCTTTTTAATAACATCTTGCTCTACAGTAAAATAGCATAAATGATTCTCTTCTAAAAATCTTACTATCTTAAAGAGCATCTGTATGTTTTGGGAAAAGAATAAATCTTGAGACAACAAGGACTGCTTCTGCACATTGTGTTGCATATTTAATGGATTCTGAAGTTAAGCCTTGAAATCAGCTGGTTCAGCAAATGAGCTGAAAAAACTTGCATACAGTTAAACATGGAGATGTGGGAGAAAGGCAAAGTAAAAGAGGAGAGGAATGGACATCTGAGGCAGAAAAAAAAGAAGGACTGTAGAAATAAGACAAGGTAGGCTGGAAAAATAGCCTTATTAGGAAAAAAAAGGAGAAAGGCCTAGGAGAATGTGAAACATCTATTTATGAGTGTAACAAAGAAGTAAATAAATACAGAGGGAGAAAAAATGCACATGTAGAGAGGTAAAGCAGGAACAGACTAAAAGATGCTTGAACAGCAAAAAACTTGAGAGTAAGTTAGGTAGATGGTCTGAGAGTGTAAAATTCAGTGGAATAAAGGATTAAGAGGAACACTGGGAAAGAAGGTTTTCCAGGAGGAGCCTGGGTGAAAAGTTCTGATTGGAGTGTTTAGATTGTCCTCCCTAAGTGTAAAAATATCATATAACTTTGATGGTATATGTAATGACAAAACTCTTTAAATTTGTGCAGAAGAAATGAAAAGGAAGATTTTCTCAAGGGAAACCTGAGTAGTGAGTACAGTTTGGGGTGAGCTTAAAGGACTGAGAAGCAGTGTCAGTGTGCTGTGTAATCAGAAGGAAATTCACGTGTTTGTGTGTTTACCTGCTTTATAAGGGAATGCTGTGAAGATGAGAGGCAGTACCAAGGGAATTTGCAATGAAATAATTACTACAACTTTAAAGAGACAGGGTAAAATATACTTTAGGTTTAGAAATCTGCCTGAGGATAGTCTTGTCTAGACATCCTTCCTCAATACTAATTTTGCTTTTTGTGTGTGTATATAACAAAATTCCTCCTTCTAATACCCTTCAGCCTTTTTATTTTTCTTTCTTTCTTTTTTTTTTTTCTTGTGATGGCACTTAGGATTACTGATTAAGATAAGGTGCATATGGTTTGAGAAAAACATATAATCTACTGGTGGACCTGAAATATAATTGTTTTTGCTTTCCCTCTTCATCTCTTGAACATTCCTCTAGGACTTTGGAGATATAATTACATACATCAACTCCAAATATTTGGACCGTTTTTTTTACTGTTGGATTACAAGAAATCATCTACCCATGTGTAAGTGTTGACATTTAACAAAGAGGCAGTTCCCTACTTAAGATTTTGTTTTATTTAGTTTCATTTGCTTTGCTACTGTTTTTGACCTGTGTTTTCTGAATCCCAGATATTCTGGGGTCTGAATCTCAGGGAGGGTTTCAATCCTCATTTTGCAAAGTGATTTTCAAGCACTAAGTAATCATAGAATCATAGAATGGCAAGTGTTGGAAGAAATTTTAAAGATCATCTAGTTCCAACCCCCTGCCATGAGCAGGGTTGCCACCCACCAGCTCAGGCTCCCCAGGGCCCCATCCATCGTGATCTTGAACACCTCCAGGGATGGAGCACCCACAGCTGTTCCAGTGCCTCACTACCCTCTGAATAAAGAATTTGCTCCTGATATCTAAACCAAATCTCCCTCTTTTAGTTTAAAATTGATTCCCTTTGTTCTAATCACTATCAGACCATACAAAAAGTCAGCTTCCCTTATGTTTATAAGTTGCCTTTAAGTAATGGAAGGCCACAACAAGGTATCACTAGAGCTTTCTCCAAGCTTAACAAGCCCAGTCATCTAAACTCTCTTGTTATTTAAAGGTGAATGGACAAGGAATGAGAGGTCCTCAGTTCTTCCTAAGGTCCCTAATAAGCCAGAAAGGCTAGTAATAACCAAATCACACTTTAGTCAGTCAGATTATGTTGAGATAATTTATAAAGGTCAGGGTAATGGGTAATCATACATGTGTTTCTGGTCCACGTTAGTTGGATTTTGTTCCACTTCTGTCTATTGACTGCATACATGAATGAACAAATAATCAGATCAATAATGACCAAAAATCTCTGTCTGCTTCTTCCCACTAGAGTTCTTTTTCCCACTGGATTTCCTCCTGGCTTTTTATGGCTCCAAGGCTCTTGCATTTCTGGTGCTTAGTGACCCATTTACAACTAGAGATATAGATGTACTCTAGCAGAAGTGATGGCAAGGATTGTGTTGGGAAACAGGAACTGTGACACAAAGCATTTTCTTGCTCAGTAGATGCCCTGGTATCTCTGACAGTGTCTAACATTATTGAGAACTATTAAGAGCAGATTTGTAGACTGAAACAGTTAGTGATAAGGACTGCTTTACAAATTATTCCTTTAGATTTAATGCAGTTTTTCTTCTGAAGTGGAATCAGTGCTTGTACAAAAAGTTATTCTTTCCGTAGAGTCTTATTCCTAGGTAATATTTCCTAAATTCTCTCTTTTATATATATATATATTTACTTCTGTTATATGTGGAAGTTATGAATTTGTTTGGAAAGA
The DNA here is from genome assembly GCA_037305975.1 of Chrysolophus pictus. Lineage (NCBI taxonomy): Eukaryota > Metazoa > Chordata > Aves > Galliformes > Phasianidae > Chrysolophus > Chrysolophus pictus. Next base: position 34,110,436 of record CM074577.1, on the reverse strand, counting down.
TTATTCTGTAAATGTAGTATTCTAATATCTGGTAATACTTCCCTATAATACTATTACTTAATTCTCAAAAATATATTTAAATGTACAGTAAGAATTATATTTTTTCATAATTTGTATTGTATTGCAGAGATATATTGCCAGATTAAAAACAAATTTTTCCCTAGCTTTTCAAAACTTATTTTTCCATAAGTCCAGTTTATTTTGTGTCTAATATGATTTGGTGACTCAGATTTTGATGCACATGATCTTTATTGACTCATCTACTTGCTGTTCAAGAATTAAAACATAGGATTATAAAACTCTACTAATGTCCTTAAAACAAACAAACAAACTTTTCTTGTTTTGTTCACCAAGATTTTTTATTGTCAGTTTTTAAAACTGAAGAAAATAGCACACAATGTAGATCTACCTTGACTAATGCTTGCTCATGGTTTTAAAAGAAACCCTTCATTCATGAAATAATAAAATAAATCCTTGTTGCTAAGCCTCAGGACAGGTGTACTACTTTCTGTGTTATTATTTTTTCTTCAGTATTCACTCTTTTCTTCAGGTCCACTAAAAATCACACCTTTCCCCAAATACATATTGGATCCTGTAAATATGTTAGGAAACTGATTGAGAAATGAGAATATAACTCGTAACTTTTGCTTCTTCAATGTTTCTCAGCCTTCCTTCTGTCACAGAAAGTGCCCTTTTATCACTCACCATCCAGATTAGCGAGAGTTACAAATGTTTAGATCAAGGAGTCTCAAGGGTTGTAGAAATATAAACATTGATTTACTATGCCATCCCTTGGGTGAAATGTCTGAATATAAGCCTTGCAAAGTGGTAGGGAAAGAGTTTCTCTGCTTTGAGAATTTCAGTTGTCAGTGAACATTTTCAAATGTTTACAGAACGAAAAATTTATTACTATTGAAAATGTAAATGGCAATAATAAGTAATTCTCATAATAGCATTTCAAGGTGTTGGTCAGATTGTTTTGCTTACTGTTTCTTAAACTTCATTGGAGCTTATTCTCAGTGTATCAAAATATTGTAGCATACAAGACATCTTGAATGTAAGTACTTATCTTAGTTCAATTAATGTAACCTAAGAAGCTTAACTAATCTAGAGACTTATTTGAAATAATGTAACTGAAAATTGGGTTTTGAAAACAAAAGGAGAAAACAGGAGTGAAAGAAATTGATTTTTACTCCATTATTTACTTTTATTTGATTCTTACCAATGACTTTGATATTATTTGCATAGAATAAACAGTTTATCAGCTATATGGCTTATTTTTAATGAGAACATGAAAACAAAAAAAAAAAAGAAAAAATCCCACAAAGAAATTAGAAACATTTTTATTACTTTCCATTTGAAGATATCAAAACACATACAAAACATTCATTAGCTGAATTTTATCCCCAATCTTAAGAAGATTAAAAAAAAAAAAAAAAAAAAAGTATAGATTTCTATTTGTAGATAGGAAGACTAAGCCACAGAATGATAAAATCAGTTTGCTGCCACCACACACGTCAGTCTTAGCGAGTAGTAAAAAGCTGGGGCCTGATTCTTACCGTTACTGAGTTATCTATGTAATTACTGACCAACCTGCTGTATATGCATGTAGAACTACTGATTTGGGAAATGAGCCTCTTGAAAATGTTTCATATATTTCAGACTTGTATGAGCAATTACATTGAAGTACACAATGTTGCAGAATCAGGACTCCGATCACTAAGCACATTGTCCACCAACAACCAGTTCCTCACTGCTTTGAATTCTTCACACTGGACAGCGTCCACTCCTTACAATGCCTTTTTTTTCATTATAAAAATGGAAAAGTACTGCAGAGCTCTTATTTCTGCATTGATTTTTTTTACCCATTTAATATTTTCCTCTGTATGAAATTTTTCAGAGAAAAGGAAACAAAAGGAAAAAAAAAAGTCCAAAACAACTCCACTATTTTTAAGATTTTAAAAATGTTTCAGGAATATAATATTTTCTAGATTTTTGTTTGTTCGGGCTTTTTTTAAATCAAGAGATTTATAAATGGTCATTATTATACAATAAGGTAGTTTAACTCAATTTAGAAAAGAAGACTTTACAAGCTATCAAGCTAGTGCCTTATTAAAATCCCAGTGGCACTGGAGTATCTGAGGTGGGGAAAAAAAGGTTAAACTGCATATCAACTACTGAAGGGAGCTGAAAGGATGTGGAGACCAATTAAACCTTCAGCACTGCTCTCTCTCATAAACACTTGCTACTTTATTCCCCCTGGAACACATTTCGAGGCAGCTAAAGTGGGAACCCAGCAAGAACCTTTTCATGAGAGCTCTGTTATTGAGCCCCAGGTCCAGCCCAGTCCTTCTGGGTGAAAGGCTTCAAACTCCCTCTCTATTAATCATCATCTGGCCTTCTAACACCTGGGACTGACTCCAACTCCCACTGTTGCTATATTGACAATATTCCCTGTTGATTTCCTCATTTTCTCAGCCAAGGCTAGAATGACCTCTTTAAAATTCTTTATAAACGTCAGTAATTGCTGCATCAAACTTCAATTCATTACTTTCCCAGGCCTCATGTATTTTGATGATATGAAAGTTGACCACATTTACATGCAAATTGAAGTTTTATATTAATAAGGGCCAGTAAAAAGAGATTGCATGGTAATACTCCATTATGACTTTTAAATACATTTGCCCATGTCTCAACTTGGCATTAGCATGGTCAGACCATGAGGAAATCATGTTGGTCTGATTGCAATTTTGTTTTCCAATTGAAAGTACAATTTCATCAGGTTTCCCTGTCATTTCTAATAATGACTTAAGTTTGCTTGCTAAATTGAAGAATTTCTCCAGGCCTCTGGATGGACTGGGAAACAGGTGAGGAGACAGCTGCTTCTATACAAAGTGCTTCATTGTGAACTACCACTATATTCAATGCCATAAGGCTTGTTTGATGATAGAAACAAAATTACCAAAAGGTCTAGTGCAGCTGAGATTGATTATCTTAAGCATATTAAGTTTTAACATAAAACTTTGGAAGCACAACAGTTTTTCTGTGAATAACCTTTAATACCCTGATCAATGGGTCTTTAGCCTTTTAGATCACTATTTCATTGTTTGGCCTCAAACATTATATGTTGTTTTTGTGTTATCATGAAAAGAAATAGAAGCATTCTGCAGAAGGGCAATTGTGTAGGTTAATGGAAAAACTAAAGAAATCACTTTTGTAAACATATTCAGTTAGGAATCCTGGAGAATACATAGTCACAAAATCATATTCATGGCTCCTGCCCTGGTGTCATTAAAATAATATTTCTGTTATTGATTATAAAAATCTGATTATGTTTCTCACTGAAAATAAGGGCATTAAAAAACAAAACTTGTGTATCAATGGCAGATTGCATAAGCATAAAAAAGGCTCCACATCACAGATATTCATATATGCTATTGGTAGTCGCAACAGTTCAACAATTTTGTCGAAGAGAAAACAATATCAGCATACTTTTAATAAAATATTTCTCACATAGATGTTCTGTTTGATGCAAGCCATGTTTAAGGGAAAGTATAGGTGATACTATGATAGAAACTGAAGCAAAGACGCAGCAGGTTTATTCAGGTAGAGGTTTATTTTTGTATTTAGGGACCCCTGGGGGTTGGTGGGATTATCAGGGAAGCAAACAAACAGGGGCCTGTTTTTGCATAATCTTGCTTTTCAGTGTAGTTTTCTAAGACAGTAATTGGTGGCATTCTTTGAATTTGCACATTTTTCAATGCAATAGTTTTGCAAATAGCTGATGTGGTACAACTTGACCATATACTTAGGACTTAAAGTTGTGATCAAAGGGGACCACCTGCTTAGGCAGATTTCTCCTGCTTTTGCAAAGTCCCCCACACATCTGTCAAATCATAGAAGACTTCTCTTACATGAATCCTATGTGGTTATTGGAGTCAGAGTTGCTTATTCAGTATCATTTCTCCTAAAATGTGTGTCTTGCATAAAGGAGTTAGATCACAAGGCTCAGTTTTATTGTTTCCTTACGGTTCTATTTTCTAACAGAATTATTTTGCTCTTTTACAATAGATGAATTTTCAACAGCAGCTAAAATAGAGGTAAGTCAATGAGTGTGTGATAATACCATAACATTTCTTATCAGTACTTATAATAAGTATTTACACTGGGAATTGTGGAACTTATCACACTATTGTCTCAGTTACCCCTACCTGATATCAAAATGGAGTATTGTGAATCTATTAGTCAGTTCTGCCTTTCGAACAGAGGCACCAAGTAAATTGCTTGTCCTAGTCAAAAACAATATCACACAGCTAAAGCAGTGACCAGTTCTTTTTGTTCAGAGCACAAGAGTGCAGTGCCTGTTCCACTGCACTCTTGTGCTCTGTAATCCTTGTCACAAAAAAAGCTCAGGACAAGAAATCCTGTGCTATGATACTAAGTTACTCCTTTATTATCAAATATTGCATGCATCATCTCTGCTTTTTCACTGTTCCTGGGAACAACTGGGAAATGGATTTCTTGTCTCTGGAACATCAGTTCTTCAGGTCTTTGAGAGATGTTTATTTGCCTGTTAAGACTCTACTATGGTAACTGAATTGATAGAGACGATATAGGTGCAGGAGTTTTTTTTTCAGGAAAGTGTGGAGAATGTAATTTTGTTTGATTTCTGCTAAATGTGGGCTCCTTGTGTGAATAGAATATAATGTATCTTGAAAATACCTGAAAGTGGATATGTATAAGTATGTATGTGTATTTATAAGAGGGCTAAAAATCTTTGGAAATCTTTGGAAATAAAGCATGTGGATGACATTTAAACCTGAAAAAGAAAGAATAGCACTAAATAGAGTGGTGGCCAGAAATTTCTGCAGAGGGTCACAGTGGACTTCAGGAAATCAGAATGGTTGTACTGTTATTATTAAAAAGAAAAGATGAAATGGGAAGAAAAATAAAGAAGATTATGGAATTTCAAGAAAAGCTAATGAAGATGATAGCTAAGAGTGATTATTTCTCTCATGTATTCACTCTCCTCATCTACTACATAAGACTATAAGACTTGAAACAGGAATCTAAAAAGTACAAGTTGTCTACATAAGAACTTGGACCAAGGGAAAATGTAGCAGGATCAGGTAAGTGTTTCAGAGCCTAAAGAAAGGAAGACTTAGCTTATCTTTGCAAATGCAGACTGTTATTAATAGCATAAGTATATTCAGATATCGTGAGTGAAGCTGTAGTTAATATGATACAGAAAAATTTAATTCTTCTTGAAACTGCAAGCAGTGAAAGACAGAAGGACTTGCCCAGACTTCTTTTCCAAAGCTACATGTCAATACTTAAGGGTGTTGGCACAAAGTTAATTTCTTTCAAAATTTTTGCCTTGGACACATATTTTTGATGTTTGTGAGATTTTTATGGAGATTTGGATGTTATGACAAAGTAGTAGCAACTTAAATCCAAGAAGCAATAGAAATAATACTTAATTATGTAAAAAATTAGAGGAAGATGGAAGATGTGAAAAAGAATGAGAGATGAATCTCAGTAATTGAAGCTGAAAGAAGAGTATCCAAGCTCATACCAAACTCTAAACTGCTTAACTGGGCTAAATATATGTATATGTATATTTATATTTATATTTATATATATTACACACACATATATATATTACACACATATATATGTGTGTGTGTGTGTAATATATATATACATGTTTTGGTTTGGTTTAGTTTGCTTTCATTTTTCACATTTTTATTTTTTTAGAGGTTATGAAGACTAATAAGAGTACTAGTTCCTTTGTGGAAGAAGGTAAATGAAAAGATTTTTCATTCTCTGTCTTAAATAAACCATGTACATAAGCATAGTGTCAAAGTTAACTGCTGATGTGGATAACAAGGCACTTTATTTTTATTTGAACCAGAGAAAAGTTGCTTTAAGAGCAATCAGTGTGGGCCATAGTTCTTCACTTACTTTAATTAGGCTTTGTTCTCCACCATACAATAGCTGTGGGTGAGGCAGCACTCTACTACAACCCCTGTACTTTTATTCTGTGCTAATATTTGATTTTCCATCCTCACTGTGTTCCATCTGCATAATTCTGGAATGTGGAGTGGTTCTGATACAAAATTTCTTCTAAGAAAGAGTTGAAATTCTTGCTTATAATATTGCAGTCACTTTTTCTCTTTTGTGGTATAGAGAAAGATCAAACTTGCAGCTTGCAAACTTGGTTGTATTTTGAATATTTTTAAAAAATTTACTTATCCCTTTATTCTCTATGGAAAGTTAGAGAAAGCTTGTAGAATATTATTTACCAATTAAACAAGACAGAAATATGCTTATATGCTTTATGATATGTACAGCTTTATTTTAAATTATTTTGCAAAGACTGTGACTGCAATTTCTCACTTGATTATCAGCTGCAAAGGACTTTATTAAATAGCATCTCATCATTTGTTGTTTTCCTTAAAAAGTAGTAAACAATTACTAGTTCATACATAACTTTCAGTACTGTAGAAAGAGATGGCTGAAGTATGTTGTCTTTCCTATTTAGACATGGTTGCACTGCAGTAATGCCACATCTTGTTTATACTTTGGGTTTGGTGGGAGACACAAATCATTAGAAGTGGAACACTGAGAAAAATACAAGACCCATTAGTCATAACCGTAAAAGTAGCTAAAGAGAAAGAGACATGCTAATGCACATACAGCTTCTGTAATAAGACAGAATAGGATTGCGCTGAGGAATGTACAAAGGTGGAAAGTTTAGAGAAGAGTTACCACTACACTAAATTGTCAAGCGTGAGTCAAATGGTATTATTTTTGACACCTCTGGCTATGGCACACTGCTTTTGGATTCAGTTTCTCCACTTTTTCTTGGTTGTTTCAGGACAGGCAATTCCCCTGTGCTTTGATTGTTGAGATTATCCTCTTTTATATAGTTTCCCTTTTCCCTTCTCCTCTTTTCTGCACAAGCATTATGGATACGAGTAAAGTTGATGCACTGGAGTCTAGTTTTGAAGTCAGTCATTGGCTTAGGTAGACAGTCAAAAGCAAACAGAATACTATAGTGTTTGTATATTTCTTTGATTACATAATAATGAGTAACATTATTAATCAAGGATATCCAGATATAGAAAAACTAACTTCAGCAGAGACCCTATTTTTGTGTGCCTGTATGCTCACATAAAATCCATAAATGTCAGCAGAAGTACAACTCAGCTACCTAATTTCCAAGACTTTTTAAAACGTACGTGTCTATCTATCCAAGACCGTTGTTTCAGATCAGAAAAACTTGTAACAAATAGAGAGTGTGCCCAGGTTTCAAGACTTACAGGAGAACCATAAGCACACAGACACTGTAGTCAGCTGCATAATATTGTGGTTTAATTAGGTAGATAATATCAGCTTATACTAAACCAGACTCATGTAACTTCTGTCCTGCAAGTATGACTGAACCCTGTTAGTATGGTCCTGGCTCTCCTACCTTACAGGGGGTGACATGGTGAGATCAGAATGTAGCTGAGTGTGCTTACTCTTCAGCTGGTAAAAGTTACAGACAGCCTCCATCCCACCTTCAGTTAAAACAGGATGTCAAAACCATATGTGACCAAAACACGGAAGAAAATATATACCTTTAAGCATGACTGGGAAACTGTATGAACAGTCCCTCTACTGCAACCGGAGATGGGAGAACAGCAAAAAGGCTAATAAACCAGAGGCAAGACTGTTAGAAGATGGAGCACAGTTATGATAAAAGACTCTACATCTAAGCCTGCATTACTTGATGTGATCTCTGTATCAGTTACAATCTGGCTTTACACTAACCGCTGCAGAAGGCTGAGCTATTTTAGAATTGTTCCTGAGACAAACTGTATCCTCCAATTGTCTCTATCACGATCTTGATTCTCTTAATGTAGTATGAATAGAAAACAGAATATACTGCATTACTAGAGTTGAGGGTGGACAGAAATGTGAGTTCTGTACTTCAGAACCACTGAACCTGAGTACTGACTGAACCACTGAAATGAGTAATTTTACTTTTTTTGTCTTTCTACATTACATGGTAAGTTAAAGTAGAATTATTTAGAAATTAAAACAGGTTTTGATTTTTAGTATATCACTGAATTAGTTTGCCAGAGGCTGGTTTGTTCATTCCTCAAAACATGTAATCCAAAATAGTGGTGGGTTTCTGTTGTTTTTATGATCTAATAAGTAATGAGAAATACTTGTTTAGTCAGACATTCTTGAAAATCATATTAATAATCAGAAGTACAAGAAAAGCTATTTGGAACATCCAAATTCTACAGTTCCATTCCCCTAACACAAATGCTGTATTATATAAATGTTCTCATTTAATTATTGATATCATACAAATAATCTACATTGCTGTGACTCAAATGTGACTTTGCTAATGGTTACTGATGTTTGCTAATTTCTGGATAAAATACACTCCTTTTCTGTTATTTATTTCACCGTCATCATTTCTATTCTGTATTACAATTTAACATAAGCAGCTCTAATTCTTCCTTTACTTATTAATACTCTGACTGTCCTGGCTCATGCTGGTAGACTAGATAAACTAAACTCCAATGCACTGGGCAATGGATCTAGAAACAAAGCTCCCCAAGCTACCTCTGCATAGTGCTCTTGTCTTCCAGTAGGATACTGAGTGTATATCCCAAGGTTCAAATATTCGTCCAAAAAACTAAATAATCAATTATGTTTATAAGCAATGTTGTTTTCATCTTATGGTTATGGTTATTTCCAGTTTTATAAACTTAGCATAATGCACTCTTTATCAATTTTGGTTTTCATTGTTTATTTTGGGTCACATTGATTACACCCTCCAGTAATATTCACGCCCTGCCATCTTCAGTAATATTTATCCTGCAAATGAGTTGTAGTACACACAAATAGTGAAAAAATCTTAGCAAGTCGAGTTATTCAAAATCAATTTATATGATACATATGCTGTTGCAAAATATCTGCAGTCTTCCAAAATAATGGACTCTTTAGGGACAGGTAGTGAATGAAACAAATAAAAGCTGATACTGACATACGGTTATTTGGCAGTTTATTCCTGCGTTAAAACTATTGGAAACCTTTTTCATACTCTTCTTTCCTTTATTAACCTTCCTTCTTTAGTACCTCTTGCATCTTTTTGTGTGTGTATCCATTCAGTTGGATTTTTCTTGGCAGATTTTTTTTTTTGGTCCAAATAAGTATCAAGAAATAACTATTTCTCTTGCATCTTTTAAAGATCTATGTAGGCATGTCATGCTATGAACTGCAGTACAGGATCATTTCTCTCTCCCCTCTTCTGGATTTGGAAGTGCATATGCTTGGTGTCAGTAATGGGAAACCTTTCAGTGACTGAAATGTTTGCTTTTTCTGTGTACTGATTCTGGTAGGGAAGAAGTTACTTTTCTTCATAGCAATCCATATGTCACTGTGTTTTAAAGATGTGACTAAACAAGTGACCAGTACACTGATCTTTTAGTTTTTGCAAAACAATTCTTGCACAACAGTGTCAGGGCCTACAGGCAAATAGGCTGGAGGTGTGCAAGGCACTGGCAATGAACATACCAAGACAGCTGACTTGAACTCGCTACGGGGATGTTTCATATCACATGATGATGTGCTCAGAATAAAAATGGGGAGGAGTAGACTTTCAATGTAGCCATTGCATACAGACTATCTGGGCTTTGGCCTGTTGGTGTGATATTTTAGGTGCTTGCATTTGCATCAATGTTTTGTGAGTGTTTTCTACACTTATTGAATTGCTTTCATCACGAAGTATGAATTTTACATCTGCCTTTCTCATTCTTTCTCATACCCTGCTGGGGATGAGTGAGCAACCAACTGGATTGTAACTCAGCTACTGGCCAAATTCAGGACACCACAAATCCCAACATGCTTAGCTCGACAGTCATCTATAAATCAACTTTCATTTTTTCAGAGTTCAAAAGTAACATAGGTGTATGACAAAAATGCATGATTCTCTGTTTGAAATAGAATTTACGAATAATAACAATAAATATATTTGAACTTCAGAATATATAGTTTAGAAAGACAGAGTCATCTTTTTAAACAACCATACCATGCAGCAGGGTTGATGCTTATTCCCCTTCAGTTACTTCTAAGTCATTCTCTAGTCTAGAAACTAACCGAGGAAATATAGAGCGTTTAGCATAAAATTTCCATTATAAAATTGTTCAGACTGGAAAGGACTACTGTACTGGCAACAGGCCTTCCAGATATTGTTAGAAAGAAAAGTAGTTTAGCAACTCCATTTTATTTCCTGAAACATAAACACTAAGTTGCTAATTCCGTTAATATTCACAGTATGATTCTCATGGTTCCAAGTGCTCCAGTGAAAAATATTATATGAGAATCCTAGAATTTCCTATTTAAAAATAAATCTATTTGTAATGTTAGGTGATTTTGGCACTGAAGTCTGAGGAATAAGTAATATAATAATCTTCCAATTTCTATCTTTTTTTTCCTAGTATTTTGAAAAATTTTCTATGAACAATACTAGAAGCTAGTTAGAAAAATATGTTGCCATATTTTTTATGTCTTAACAGAAAGTCTTGTTTTTATAAAAGTATTCTATGAACAAAGAGTGAGGCAAAATTTTTGATGAGGTGTCACTGTTGGCATGTTCTTCTATACTTTTAAGTATGTGTTCTCCCTCCTTAGACTTGTAAAGATAATTTAAAAACCCAAACTAGATGAATTTTCTTATTTATGGTACGGTTGTGATGCTCATGCAAGTATTTTAATAGGAAAAATTACTCTGATACATGTTTTTCCTATTGTCACTTGTAAGGAGAAAAAGGAGAAATAGACCTAAATATAAGTATTAAGCTCGCCCCATTTTGGACTTCAAAACGTCCATCTTTATTTTTGAAAAAAAAGTAAGTCTCTCCTATCTCTGCTATCAACAATAATAGGTGTGTAAACTCTCAGCCTTAGGGTGCTCTTTGATCTGCTCAAAGTCTGGGAAAGTTTCTTTCTCCAGCATCAGTATAGCCCTTTCTAACTTGGCTTGTTATGTGTTTGCACAGGAGGGCGGGATATAGTCTTGATATTGTAGACAAATCGGTACGGTTAAGACAGTGGACACCTGGCTGTATTCCCACAGTGCAATGGCTATGGCTGTATTCCCAAGCATTCTGTCTGTGCTAGCCTACTTTGACACCTTTGGATAGCTGGAAGGGCTTTTTAACATCATACAAATTAATCCAGCCTGAGGCTGGATTAGCTGTGGTAATGGACAGTGTATAAGGGTTTTCAGGCACAGAGCCATCTACACCTTGACAGGATTGCTGCACTTCTAGTAGTTTATTAAATCTTTGACAAACTTTAAAAGAGGCTGTCAAGATGTTTCATCATTTTTTCTTCTTATGCCATTTTTAGTATATTTATTGCACATGAAAAAAAAGACATCCCTAGGCATAGCCCAGGAGCACTAGGGCAAGTTTCCTCACTCTTCTGCCAACATGTTTCTGTCGTGCCCTGGAGGTAGCATGTGGATCGAGAAGGTAGTTCTGTTCTTCATTTCCTTGGCCTCTCCACTGACAGCATTAACCAGATAATTAGCAATGAGAGGAGGGTTTTTTATTAAGCAGAGACTTTTTATTTCACAGGGCATTTGTTTTCTTTTATTTCATTTTACAATTGTTTATAATATTCCTTACTATCTTGCAATTAAAACTACTTTTTTCTTATCAATCTATCACATGCATGTTATGCTTAATAGTGCTGCTTGTAAGTGTAAGACATCTAGTAAAACCATTGTGATGTTGTCTGTCTTAGACAAAAGCACATGTGGAGTGTTTGGGAACAAAAACAGAACTGAAGAATTATACACATGGGTGAAAAGGGCAACACAGCTGAGTTTACTGTACTATCCATTACAACATCTCTTGCTTCTAAATCGTGTCTAGCTCCTAAACAAGTTCTTTGCTGTTTTTTTTTCTTTTGTTGTTGTTGCTTTTTTTGTGTACTTGCAGGTATTTTTCCAGCACAACCAGAGCTGTTGCTGCTTGTAAAGCATTGTTAGCTTTGTTGACTTCGGAACTTTGAAACAAGTCCATTGCCTGATGCTGTTTCAGGGAACAAGGTTTGAGCTTCGTATTCATTTTTTGTTTTTTCTAAGACATGTCTCAATTCTTTTTTGTTTAGAAGAAAAAGTGAATTCCTCATGATTTCCTGCGGGGAATCTGGAACTTTATCCACACCCTCAGCAAAATCAAGGAAATGTTGTCTACTTACAGTTTTTGACTGTTATAACTGTTAAAGGAAGTTTTCATATCCAAATAAACTGCGTGTTTTCATTTGTCCAAATTTTTATTATTGTTTGTTGAAGAAATGCAGAATAGACAAAAGATTGACTCTGGAATTGTCATGGAATATTTCATATAAATCACTGAAAGTGTAGAGAAAGATGCAAAACTATAACATAGTTAATATATTTATGTCTTTAGTTGTGAAAACATAGATGAAAGCATGTGCTACCTTCTTAATGTTCACATAATGCCTAGAGACAGGGAAGAAAAAGAAGGAAATGAAAGAAGAGGGAAGGAAGAATGCAAATTGGCTGTAAAATTGGCAAGTTGGTGGTTCATGATCCTTGCTTTAACTCTGATCCAGTCTAATTAATGAGAAATTTTACAGGAAGATTTTTGATTGCAAGACAGATTCAGCTTATGTTGCCTATGCAGGTATCCATGTGAAGGAACAGTACCAGAAGTCTTTCAGAACTTATACATTCTTCCAAAAATCTTTCCAAAATTTCATCTTAATAACTTAAACCATTGCAGCTGCATATCACTTCAAGGAATGAAAGATCAGATATTAATAAAAGTTTCGAAATATATTGCTTAAATCAAAAGAGAAGAAAGAGTCCTGGATCCTTTCCATTTTGAAATGAACAGCTTTTCTGAGAAGAAACAAGACATAGTGGCTGATAGTATTGTAGGTTTCTGTTTTTCAGGAAAGCCATCTACACCAGGGATGCAGGAAATTGCTTGCTGGTGAAAACTACTGAAATTATCAACAACCTCCAATTAATGAAAAATAGTTATTTCTTTGATAGGAATAATCATAAGAATAATACTTGGGAAATTTCCCTTGTCTTTAACTCAAAACGTTCTACTTATTGTCTGGAATATTACATTTATAGATCATGAGCAACAAGTGTCATCATGATTCTCATAAGAATTTTGATCTCATTATCTCATTTGAAGATGAGTTATGTTTAATACACAATATTCATTAGCTATCTGTAGTCTTTCTTTTAGCAAGAAGATAGCCTTATCTAAATCAGTTCCTGAAGTTTAACATTGTTGACTAAAATGTTGTGCTGGTCCTTGCTAGAAATTCATATGAAAAGTATCTCTTATTCTCCACCCCCCCCCACCCCCCCTTAGTCTGGAGAAAATTATCTCCTTTGAGACATCAGTTTTGAGGAAACGAGTGAGATCTTGTATGCCTGTGAAGATGGCCAGGTAAAACTGAAAAAACTTTTTTTGCGCAGTGAAAGATTTTGGCATAAGACTGGAAATGGAATCTGTGAAAAAGCTTATCTGATTCAAGTAGAGGCGTAGGTAGTAGGTATCAGTATATGCATCTATATACTTGGCATAGAAAAACAGGAGTGAGTGTGTGCAGGAATGGAATTGTCTGATGTTTCCTTGGTATTTTTGTTCATACAAATTAGCATAATTAAATACTGAATTAAAAAGAAATATCTACACTAAAGAAGAATCATTGTCAAAATTTCCTATACACAATCCAACATCTAAAAGCAAACAAGGCACATATCCCACAATAATAGTTTTCATTGTACAGATCTGATTTTCTCAGGTATTTTTCATCACATGCACTGTAAAAGACAAGACATTTTAGAAAAAAAACTATAATGAGATCCTCTAATAATCAAAAGGTGTTTGTAAAGCATAAAAGGAGGGAAAAGTTGTATGTTTGTGAAATATCACCTTCAGAAGTAATTCCAGTTCTGGCCTTTCAATAATTGAATTTGAAATAATATTTTAACAGTCTTTAATTGTTATTTGTTTGTACATAATATTAATATGTCTGCTTTTAGAATGTGAAGCAGGGCATTTCTAAATTATCTTTTTGTTAATGACATTTGTACCACTTTTCCATTATAGTGCATCTTATAGCTTAATTATTTATAGTTAGTCAGAACACCACATTATATGGGTAGATCAGATTAACTATTTTTATTAGACCATTATTTTTTTAGAATTGCATACTTTAGACTAATTTGATATTGTTCATATATATACATTAAAATAAACTCAACATGCTTGTAACACCAATTCTTTTGCCAGCTAGAATAGCGCACATAAGCAAGAGATAGAAAGAACTATTGAATTTCATTGCGTTAGTAAGATAGATAAAATTTTTTTCTACTTTTTTTGACTGATCTTTTAAAAGTAAGAGACTAGAGTGAAAGAAAGTGCACAAATATGATTTAACCTACAGTGCCAGAACATATAGTGCTACCTTACAAATCATTTTTTCTAGTTCTATTATGTGGAGATATCCAAATGAAAAAAAATATGACAGCATATTCAATAAAATACTTTATTTCCTCAAAGAGCTGGAAACTGATACTCATGTTGAGCTATTATGTATGCCTTAATTCTGCAGGAACTAAGCATCTTAGCTGTACTTCTCCACATATTTAACTTAGATTTCACAGTCATACAAGCAGACTATTAGGAAAACACTATCAGCTAAGTGACTGAGATATGAACTGCATTATTACACAACTTTAACCCACAATGTATAATTTTAATTATGAAGAAGAATCTAAAATGCAACTGTAATTTTTATGAAATTGAACAGTATTCCTTATTTGAATAGATGACTTAATAATTGACTGAGGTTTCTGAAATATCGAAATGGAGACTGCAGTATTAAATTCAATTTCCTTCACAGCAAATAGGAACTGCTGAAAAAGAGATGTTAATTCTAGCCAATCTTATCAATAGTTAGTGAATAACACACTTTGCACTCCCCAGTGTCTGAAGGAGTATGGATAACCTTCAAGTTTTAGTGGTCATGTGTGAACTAGATAGTGACACAGCATCATCTGAAGACAAGTTTAAAGAAGAGGAGTAGATTTTCTAAATAGAAGGGTTAGGAGAGCAAAGATAAGTGAACTAACTACACAACAATTTTGGGGGGATAATCAGTCAGGACTGCACACTAATCTAGAAAGATAGGTCTTGAGCTTTGAAATGCGTCTTCCAGACTCAATTGATAGAGGAAAACCATAAAGGCCCTAACCCCAGCTGTTCTACCACTGAAATTAATAGCAACAACAGGATTTTTTTTTTTGCTGTTTTGGTTCCCATAACTTTCCTTGCTCATAACGCCACCTGCTAGCAGATCTGTGAACTGTACTAAGCAAGGACAGGTGGTCCTCCAGAAGACAGTCTTTTTCTGATACTAACAAGAAGAATCACCAAGACATGCAGGTGGTCATTCGGGGGGGGAGAGGAGGGGGGAAGAAAAGGCATTCTATTAATTCATGGATGAGAAGAGGTCTATACAAAGCTGTGAGAGCCATGACGTGCTGATATTGCTGATATAGTGAACATGATGCACACGTTCTATGGAAAGTGTACCAGAAGTCCTTAAGAGAGATATCATTTCAGATTTCCTCAGTTACTAAGATTGGAAGGGATACTGTCAACACATCTATTTCCTTCTTTATTGGTCTCACATCAATTAATTAAAATTGTTTTATATGTGTGACATATAATAGCTCTCGAAACCTCAGAGAGTTTGCCATTAACTACAGTGCTTCTCTTTTTCACTTTTACTGCTAAAATATTAAAATAATGAGTGCCACAGTGAATAATCAATGGGTGTTTGAGTGAATTTGTCTTCAGTAAGAAGTATAGAATAAATGGCAGTTATCTCTCAGTACAAAACAGCCATTGTAGAAGGAGTTCCTTTTCAAAGAAAAGCTATTTATTAGTGTACTGTTTCCTAAACAGATTATGATTACTCTTCTGAGTAATTTATATTGCATTTTCAGCATGAAAAAGCTCACCGAACCAAGTGATGATACACTACTCTTGTTGTACCATATGAGTATTGCTGTTATTAATCTTTATTTTGGCACCTGATGAGTTTAAATGCTTATCTAGGAAATGTATGAATAATGCCTGTATTGGGAAAGATTGACAACAGCTATATGCTGAATTCAATTTAGATTACATGTTACTGAATTGTAAGTTAACTAATCTGGCTGCTTTAATAAGTTTGTTTGTAACTTCATTGAGATGGGAAGGATAGGCTTGTTGAATACAAGGACTTCCTGAACTCTTGTTTAGGATAGTCCTTGAAAGAAGCAGTCCCACCTGGACAAAGTTCAAAATCTCCTCCTGGACAAGTCCAAGGAGAATGTGTCCATATCTAACAGATTCCCTGCACTTTCTCAGGGCACCAGCGGGGATCGGAAAATCTTAATTGTGGTGGCAGTCCACTGTATTATCCCTGACATACACTGTCATAGTTTCTGAGCACTGTTAGGTCCATTTGAGTTCCCACTGGAAACATCTTTTTTTTTCTGTTAAATATGACTGACTATCAAGAGTGCAAATTGACTTAGCCAAGTCCCAGAATAAACATTTTCCAGTCAACTACAAAGTAAGTAATACAAGAAATGACTTCATCTATTCAGGCTAAAATCTCTTAAGCTTCTCACCTGATTTCAAATTTCATGAGTGCCCATCCTCTCTGACAAAAAGAAAACTCCACTTGGATTTTTAGGATGCTTTACCAGGTGATGAATCCTTCCAGATGCCTGGACAGATTTGTGAGTATAACTGTCTGTATAATAACCTCACTAGTTTTCCATTCATAATTTATTGTAACTTCAAGGTATATTTACCTGCACCGTGGTTTAACCTGGCATGCAGCAAAACACCAAACAGTTGTTCATTCACTGCCCCCAGGTGGGATGAGAGAGAGAGCTGAAAACAAAATAGAACTTATGGCTTGAGACAAAAACTATTCACTAAAACAGAAGAGGAAAATAGAAATGAAAATGTAATTATAATAATATGTACATATATGAAGGCTGCTCCAAAAGTAATGCCTTCGACTTTATTATTTACTCATGATGTCAGAAGTGGAGGTAGGTACGGCAGTAGTCTGAACCTTTCCACCAATATTCCATTACATTTTGTTGCTGTGAGACAGATGGCAGCAGAGGGACAATCTGAAAGAATGGTGTCTGACATGAAAGTGTGTATGAAGGAAAGAAGTGTCATTGAATTCCTTCATGTGGAAAAAATGGCATATTCATCAATGCTTGCTGAAAACTGATGGAGACCAAACAGTGGATGTGAGTACAGTAAAAGCTGGAATGCTTGGGCAATATTTTCCTAGCAAAGATGTCAACATAGCAGCTGTGAAATAGTGAGTTGCTTTCACTGGTGCACACTTGTACAAATGTGCATGCAAGCTCTTGTGCAACACTGGTGAAAATGCATAGCTAATGGTGATGACTATGCTGAGAAATAATGTTTTGTAGCTGAGAATTTGCTCAATCAAATAATGCTATTGTGCTCTTTATCTGTTGTATCTGTTGTAGTTTCCATGGAGATAAATAGGAGGCATTACTTTGGGAATGAACTGTATACTTAAATTTGGTGATAGCCCTAATTGTTGACAGTCAATGTAATGTAAAAATGATTATTGAAATGGCCATATTTTGTGAACACAAAATCTTTATTTTGTAATTAGAATTTATTCTTACTTTAATTCACTAATAGCATTCTGCCTGCCATTTCTATTTTATTTTTATTCTTATTCTTATTTTTTTACTTTCTTTATGTATAATTAGTTTGAATAGAGCATAAAAGCATACATGCCCACAACATTTCAATTTTTACAAAACAAAAATGGAAGGTCGGATTGCATTTCTCTTTCCCATCTGGCCTCAGGAAAATAAATGATTCTACCTCATCAGTCACAAGTAGGCATTAAAACTAAAGAAAACAAACAATATTTTTTCTTCAGAGATTATTTATTACTAACTAAATATAACCATAGAGTTTTATTTTGTGAAATTTAGTTTATTAATATAATGCTTCTTACTGGTTCCTTATATTTTCATGTGTTTATGCAGTGCTTTAAAATAGTTCAATAAGAAGGAAATGTTTGAGTTACTAGCTTATTTAATATAATTAAATTTATAGACTGGAGTGGCCACTATTTTTAAGAATACATATGTTTTTGAATAAAATTCTGTAACAATTTTTTTTTTTTGTCATAGGTATCAATAGTAAAAATGTTCGTGTCAATTAGTACTGCTCTTTCTTTTCTCATATTCCCAGTATTTTTAGTATGCATTAGATTTCACATTTGTTCCGAGTGAAAGGTTATTCTTTTTTTTTTTTTTTTTTTTTCCTTGCTTATTGATTAAGTTGAATCTTATTTTTAAGTAAAAAGGAATGCTTGCTGGAAAGTTTCATGGAAGAAAAATAGCTCAGGTTTTCACATGTACTACTTTGGCATGTGTTATACAGATAGTTTAGAACATGTCCTTACATTCATCCCATGGTCTGACTTAGGATCTGTGCTGAATAGACATCTTTTGGTGTTTCAGCTAAATAGAATTGAACCTTTACCAAAGACAATGTGCTGCATGCAGAGTTTGCATACAGTGCAGTGGTTTATACAAACTGGCTTTATGAAGATTGATCTGATAAGAATAAAGGAAGATATGAATCAATTTTCATTCCATCTCAGATAGTGAGAAATGTGGAAAGTTTAATGTCGAACTGTGAAAAGATTCAGTAAGTCACCACAAATCACTTCTACTAAGCCCAAACTGGGTAATTTACACAGCACTTTGTGATCTTCAAACAGTTTGCAGTGTGCAATTATTCATGCCACAACATGGGGCCACCGCGTCCAAGCTGCCTGTTTGTTCTACGACTGAAGCAGAGGTGTTTGAAAACTGCAAGAGACTACCAAAGGCTCAGAGATCATGGCTAATGTGACACCCCAGGCCTAATCTTCTTAGAGCACCGGGATAAAATAAGTATCCATTACAAAATCAGCCTTCATCCTGCCCCCTTCTGTGCTCTGTCACTCTGATAGCCAACACAGAGACAATTGCATGATTCTGGGCTTAATCAGGTATTAGGAGCTAATGCAGTACAAGAAGAGGCTAATCTCCATATTTACTCCATCTGTACTTATGGCCCTGACTTGCCTGCCCCTGATAGATGAAAAGGAATTGGCAAAAACCAGATTAGAGATGAAGAAAGGGGAGAGAGAAGTCCAAGAGGCAAAATTCTCTGCTTTCCTCAGTTGTGTATATGTGTATTAAAGCCATGTGATCTAATCCCATGGAAACACTTTCCATTGTATTTCTCTTTATTTTCTTCCCCATCCCCCATCTCTGGTCTCGTCTTTAAAAATGGAAATTACCATTGCATTTAAATAATTGATACTGTACCATCCCATTTCTAAGAATCAACACTTAACACAATTACAGTTAAACTGTTTGTTTGTTTTTGTTTTTGATGTGGATTTCTCTTAGCTCAACTTTTAAAGCACTTATTTACTATAGATATCCATATAGAGCTTTCTTCTGGGTCCGTTTGGAAGTCTGATGAAAAGCCCATAGTTAAACAGAATTCATTAATTCCAGGGCTTTGTAAGTGCTTCATAGATAATGACCTTCTGTGACCTTAATTTAAAATGTCTATGACAAACAAAACAAATAAAGTGCCTGTAAACTTAACTGTTTTCCTTTTAGTCACATGGAAGTAGCTGGTTACTTCCTTTCTGTATCTTCTTATCACCTACAGTATTTTAGCGTGTCTTTTCTGAAGCTCTTTTGTACTGAAGCTCTTTAGTTACTTACAATTCTAGAAAATGGACAGATGGGTAAGGAAAAGAAAGCAAAGGAAATTCACACACTCACCACTGTTGGCAGTCACCTGCTGTTTGTAAACAGTGACATGTGGCCACCAATAATGACCTTCAAGCTAGGAGAGGCATGTACTAAACTAGCTCAAGTACTCTGATCACTTTGGGTTGGTGTTACCTTAACAGTGACCAAGTTTTAAGAAGATGAGATGCATTCCTCAGCAAGTGTGGAAGAGGCATGTACTCTAAAGAGAGCTCAGAAAAGATGAGAAGATTTCAAAAGGTGCACTGTCTTCTCTTTTGGAAAACTGACAGACTCACTATTTTTTGACTCCTTACAAGCCCCAAGTGGTGCCAAAAGAGAGCTGTGCTGCTGCTGATTTTTGGCAATAGAGCTCACCTCATTAGAGTGGATTAAGTCATGATGCTGAGAAGGATAAAAGGTGAAAAGCAAAAACAGTGAATGGTGAACACAGAAAGCGCAGTGTCATTTGTATGCTGACGCTATTATTGACTAGAGCCCATGTGGTTCACACTTTTCAATTACCGTCTGCTAGAAAGGTGGCCCATAATTGCAAAGGCTGATGCCAGTGCACCAAATGTCAAGGGAGCCTCCCTAACCCTCATCACCTTTTCTTGATGCTTGACTTGAGGATGTTCAAAGGCAAAAAGCCACAGCCTGCAGATCTCCCTGAGGAAGAAAAAGATGCCACTTTAAAAAATAAAAAATAAAAAAGATAAGACGGAATCCCGACAACTCAACCCCCCTCATTTGAGTTAAATTCATTATCCTGTGACCTTATCCTTTACCCTCTGTACAGCTAGGATGCCCACCAGTATCAGTGAGAATTACACAGTGAAGAGCCAATGCAGGATTGTTTTATTTAATGTGGTGCTGAAGTTGTCCAGATACTGAATAACAGTCTGTAGTAGTACTAGTAGAGATCACTAGAGATTTTCTTCCATGAGATTTTTAAAAGATGGAAAAAAGTGTAATCTTGTTTTTCACCTGAACTTCAAAAGTGATTTTCTCTGACACTACGCAGTGTCACCCTTCCTGCGACACATCACTTGAGCTAGTATTGTATCATTCCTTGGGTTCTAGAACAGTCTGTGCTCAATTGCTGCCATTTACTTAAACCTCAAATACTCAAATATTTGAGTCAAACTCTTTCAGAAAAATCTGAGCAGATACAGAAAATAAGATTTTTTTCATTGTTAGCAATATGATTACAAAATTTAACTGATAAGTAATACCTTGCTTAACTACTTCAAACATTATTTTGATTACTTGTTCTTAATGGCAGATAAATGGTGGAAAGTTGTGTATACTCCATTAGAAAATGTATAGAACATTCCTAAGATCCATTTTTTACCACAAGTTACTGTCTCTTTACAAAAAATATATTCTCAGTGCTTAGGAATTAATATTCTGTTGTTTCTAATTATTCAAAATACAGATTTAGATACTTTTTATTAGTTACATATTTTAAAATCCAACTTTTTTTTTTTTTTTTTTAAAGTACTTACTGGAATCATTGGGCCAAACCCTTGGATCAGTTTGAAGAATATTTAGGAATTTAAAATGTTAGTGTTATTATCATTGGCTTTTGAAAAAGTGTGATTCATTACCTTTGTAATAGAAGAGCACTCATCTTACTTTTTCTGTGCTAAAGCATGACACACTGGTAATGATAAGTTTGATTCAGTTCTCAATAATTAAACCAAAATTACCTTTAAAACTTTTTTTTTCCCCCTCAAATTAATTTATGAAATTCTACTGGAATAATAGATTTCTCGACTCACCATCATACCGAGATTTCTCTAGATCCTTATTTCAAAGATCAGAGACATCAAGTCAGTATTCTTTCCTCACGAGAGAGAAATCAGATTTTATTCACACCTTACCTGCCAAAGATTTAACTAGTTAAAACTAAATAAACAGATTTGGTGAATTGGAACTGACTCTAAATTGTGTTGAAATCTTCACCGAGTTTTATGAACAGCTTGAATTTGTGTATATTTGTTGTTTGTTAATTAGAAATAGTTCATGATGCACTTGAAAGGCATAATTTTATCACTATATGAGAGAGAAGCAGATAAAAATTTCCCACCAACCTCAGACTATACTGTACAAATTTTTTCAACAGATTACTTGCCTGACTTTCTCAGACCTCAACTCCTTCCATAAACTTACCTCTAGTCGAATTTAGCATGCACAATTTTCTCTCCAAGGTGAAGATCTAATCTAGCAGCCTCCTGTCCTTGCTCCTTGGCAAGGACACCTCTGTAAATATGCTAGAAATAGAAAATACTGTTAATTCTCTTATTTATAAACGTGTTTCAAAATAATACATTATATAAAGCATCAGAATAGTATCATTTCACAACATAGATAGTCTATGATGTTTGTCATCAGAGAATACGGTGTGAACTGGGCCAATAGTCCTCTAAGTTCTTTGAGTCAATTATCAGAGAAGAAAATCTGTCAGAAAGACAAGTGGAAAAACATGAAAATATATATAGTTATCCTTTGGATACTTAGTTAAATGACCCCTGTAACACAAAACCCAGATGTTTTACCCTTACTCTTAAGTTTTTCTGGGTATTTTGCTAAAGATCAAGAATGAGTTCAAATTATATACTATGGTTTCAGTTTAAACATTAAAATCTCATTAAAAATATTACCATATTTGAAAGTTATCCAATCTCAAATAAATGCATCTCTTCTTTACTTTAAGTATTTTCCCTGATAAGAAGGCCAAAGAAATAATTTCCGGGACATAAATTGCAAATGGGCTTTTATTTCTTTCATTCATTCTTTGTTTATGCAAAATAAATTTTATTATTTTTAAATTGACTTCAAATAACTTCAGCGATTAAATCTCGGCCTACCTGCAACAAATGACACATAATTTTACTCTGAAGTTAAGCTTTTCTATATCTGCTCCTTAAATAAGTGAGTATAACTCCTGGTTTGCCACTCTGGTGTTTTCATACACAGATTCAAAAGGTGATCCAAATTTAGGTTGGGAAACAGATTAAGTATTGAATCCACTGAGTGGCTATCAGGAAGCGTACGCAAAATGGCTAAGTTTCAGGTTGGAAGTATTCAATGAAAGTAAATTCTATAACTTTCTTCATCCAAAATTTTCTAAACATTTTTTATGCACTTTATTTTTTTTCAGGTTTACACAATTGCACCAGAAGCTAGCCCAGTATTTACTCATTCACTCCTGCTCTGTTAAGTTTTAGACTTAAAATTTAGGTGCTGTAAAATTTGATCCTCAGTCCAAGTTTAGCTGCGGTGTTTTTGACTGTTAGAGATGCTGAGTGCATTCAATCACTACAGAGACACTTATGAATCTAGAATTTCTAAGATTCTGGCACTGTTCAGATGTTGCATGTCCCCTAACTCTTGAATTGTCATGCTTCACATAAGTAGCTGCTGCTCTGCATAGCAGTAGATAAATGGGCAAGAAAAACAGAAAAGTCTTGTTGAGTTTAATGGGGAAGAAATACGTAGATTGCTCTGGAAAAATATTACAGAGATTCATAAGATTGCACTGAAAATTAATAACTGAGTGAAATTTGTGCTGTAGGTACTGTTTAAAAGTAACAGGTAGAAGGGTTATGCCTAATTTGCCATTCAAAAGGTGGCAAATTTGCTGTGTGGTTCAAAAGGTTTTTTACAAGTTTGTTTTCTTTTCAGTTTTTAATGGTGAAGTCATTAGGCCTGAAAAACAACACATCTCACTCTCCTTTTTCCAAACTCCCAGTTTAGCACTTTTGAATAATTAAAGATTCTTCTGCTTTGAGATAGCTGTACTGATACTACGCGGATACAGAAAGGACAGTTTTCAAAGGAAGGTCACTGCCAGTAAAAAGGTTTACTATTGCATGTATTTGCCCCTAATATTTTTCCCTTCTAGATACTAGCAGCAGTGTCATATTAAATGACATCCCCCTTTAAACTGTTAAGTGGTGCTAGTTCAGTTTTAGCGGTAAGTCGCCAGCAAGCTCGGGGGAGAACTGCTATCTCCTATGGCCCTGAAAATTGATATTGAACATGGAAGGAAAAATCTCACAAGCTGATAGCAATTAGCTAAAAAGGATTTGCGACTCCATGATTCATCACACTAGGGGATCAAAGTCATTTACAGAGAGTGTTTCTACACTCCCTGCCTGCTGCTCTAAAGATATACCTCTGTTTATCTCTCACACTGCGGTGTGACATTTCCTTTTTTAAGAGCCCATTTTCTTAGAAACATAGCAGTGGGCTGCTGCAGCACAAGCAGTCTTTGATTCTCCACTGACTGCCTAAATGACACGATGGCTCTAATGGCACAGCTTTAGCAGGAGCTTGCAATGGGAATTGGACTTATTATTTACATAAATGGACTAACGGGTCAGGTTTGGTACTTGCTTGTAAAAATGAGGACAAGTCTTATTGTAGCAAGGGTGCAAGTCAGTTCTCTGGTTCTGGAGATTTGCAGACCTTTTCTAGCTTTTTCCTGCGAGGACCACATACAATCATAAATGAATGTCACTCACTATACATGTTTTTAGAGTCATATTAGGGTAGAATCCTATAATTTTTTAATCAAAAGATTAAAATAATTTTACAGAAAATTGACTCTTTGTTGAAAAGCATAAAAAATGTTAAGAAATGAACTATACTCATCCGTCCTTCCAAAAACACTCATTTTGAAAACAGTCTCATTTGTCAAAATTGCTTTTTAATTGTGTCTTATGAAGAAAAAAAAAAGAAAGCAAAACAGAAAACAAAAATCAAATAAATTTTGTCTGTGTCCAGGCCCAAGTGGTTCCCATTATCTCAGCAGTAGGAATTGAATTTGTTTCTGAGAGCCACAACCTGAAATCATGCAAATCGTATAACTTGTGAATAAATTTTATACTCTAGGGCTGAAAACACTGAGCTCATCAGTGGAAAGAGAAATGTAATTCATTCAACAATAATAATGTTAAAGTTTTTTTGTTTTCCTTTTTTTTGGTTTTTTTTTGTTTTTGTTTTTGTTTGTTTGTTTTTTAATTTTTTTTTCTTTATTGTTTGTTCGATTGGTCAGGATTTTAGAAGTGGGCAAGAATTTCACTAGTCTCGTCCTAATTGCTGGATTTCTAACTCCTTTGATAGTAAATACTAAATACATATAAAAAGGTAACCATGATGTGGTAGTGTTTATGATTACATGTTAACTCATAAATAATAATAATTGCTTTGGGGCGAGGAAAGAATGACAAAATAACATGACCTGGGAAATACAGTAGACCTAGAGAGTTGTTATCAGCTTTTTAAATTTTTTTTTTCTCAGGAGACTGTTTTCTAAGATAACCAAATGGCCTTCAGGACCAATACTATAATGAGTACATGTGAGTACATGAGTATACAACAGGTAGAAGGGAGAGTATATTCTGACATGGGGTATGAGTGCAAAATTATTTTGAGCTTGAGATTTGTGTTTGATTTTATCTTTGAATATCAGTATCTGTTCCTGAAAACAGATATTCTTTGCTTTATTCTTTGCTTATCCTTCCTGTGGAAATTTTTGCTTTGACTTCTTTTCCAAAAATCATCTGGGAAGTATTTTATTACAACATTTTTTTGTACATTAAATCTTATCAGCTTTAAGTTAAGTCTTCCTACAAGAAAGAAATGTTTCTTTCCAGTGCTGCAACCTTGCTAGTAGATCTTACACATGCCTGTAAACCTATGAGGTTCGTGGCATGTATCTTAGAGCCCTGAGGATTTGAAAAATAAACAATCAGGACACTGATTTGTGTACTTAAGCAGGCTTTGAGGAGAATAAAATCCAAACTCCAGTTTCTTCTTGTATTAAGAGAGAAATGGATCCCATGTCAGCTGGGGAAATGTGGTCCCATAAGAAGTGGCCATGTCCAGCCTGTTATCACATATGCTAAAACCAGCAGCAGATTCTAGCAACATGTTGATGTTGCTCTTTAGAGCAGCAGCAGAGTGCTCTTGACAGTGTTCCCCCAGAGTCACCCTACCCTACAAGTGCCAGATGGTGCTCATATCAAGTGCACAGCCGGCAATAACCTGCTCTTCCCCAGCCTATGCAGATCTCTTCAGATGAGGAGCTGGGATTTTCCTCAGGGTCCTCCACAGAGGAAAGGAGGAGAATTTCCCTTCTTGGTGGCAGACTCATTTGCTTAACGATAATTTCTGCAGCAGAACTGGTTGTGCAAATAGAGGCAATACTGTCATTTAAAATCTCTTCATCTTGAACAAATAGGAGGGAAAAGTTACTTTTGAGAATATTCATTAAACAGCTTTCATGTACAGTCAATAAGCAGACCCTGAAAGGATGTGCTGGACATACTATAGAAGAGGTTGTTCAGACAAGAATTGCAGTGGCCTCCTGTAGAAAAGAGAAATGAGGCTTCAGAGGTATTTCTGAGAAAAACATGACAGATTTTAAAGAAAAGAATAAGAATCCTAATGAAGCTCAAAATACTGAGCTGATGAATTTCAGTTGAATAAGAATTAGTGACATTGTAGAAGCAAATTATAATTTCTATTCTTTGTGAGTTAATTCTTGCTAAGTAGAAACAGTTAAAAAACCAACAAAACTAGTAAAACGTTTCATTTCATTTCCCTTATTGTGATGTTTTTTGAGATTCACCATATGCCTGGGCTCCAGTAGACTGTAACATACTTTATATGAATTTACACAAAGACACTATGATAAGCTAATAATAACTTATGTTAATATCTTAGGTTATTTGTGGTGTATTAATAGACTTGATAGTACCATAATTAAAGAAGAAAATAAATCTAGAAATATTATATATATTACTATTTCAACCTAGGAGACAAAATCAAATTCTCCTGGACACTTGAATGCACAGCACCATGGAACTGTATTTTGAATTTGCTGTATGAAGTAGAAATATCAAAATATGGGTAGGTGCAAAGCATTGAGTAACTATAAAGTAACATCCATTTACAACAGCTAAAAATCTGGCCTAGTGACAGTATTTATGAATGACTATATGAATTATGACTATATGAATGAATTTATGAACATAAACAATTCCTGTCCTGTCCAAAATGATTTCCATTTAGTCCCAAAATAAATTGCATTTATGCATCCAACAAAAGTTCATAAAATGTTTATGAACATGTCATCTTTTCAGTCTACTTTCTCAAGTGACCAAAAGAAGACCAAAAATTTTCTCATGTAATTATACAGGAAATCAAATAAGAAAGAGACCAAATACAGTTAGTGTAAAGGTTTGTCATTACCCATATACGCCCAAAGCATCCTTTTTATTAATTTATCTTTTTTGCTTAGACTGCATGTATGCAAAGTGAAAACAAATATTTTCCTTTATTTCTGGACTTTTTGTATGTTAGAATTGATAGAACTCTGAGACCAATTAGAACTTGTTCGCAATTTCTGGCTACTGTCTCAATCAAAATTAATTTTCATCTATTAAATGCAATACAACTATCTGCATTTTTTTTCCTCTCCCTCCAGCATAAAGAGGTTCTATTTCCTCTAACATATTCTTATTTGTTGTACCAGTAGTGCTTATGTGACTGCTTATGGGACAATAATATATAAGTAATGAAATAGTCAGCTTTGTCACTTAAGAAAACATAGCATCTAATTGCATCCAACCTGTTTCTCTTTCACACACAAACATGCATAGTTCTACTGAGGCAACAAAGAAATGAGTCCTATAAAACTATTTTCTATATTTACTTTCATGCTTATTCCATAAGTAGTGCAATATTTGTACTTTTCATTGTCTTCTCTTGCATTAGATTTTTTTATTGTTGTATTTCAGGATGATATAGTTGTAAAATGTCAGAGAAAGGAAATTAATGAAGTCTGAGTTGGGAAAATCTAAGCCCCTAATGAGGAGGAAGATCCTGCTTGAAATTTCTGTTTCATTCTATCTTCTCCTGTGTACGACATGTATTTTCACAACATTTTTGTTCAGAGATGTTTAAATAATAAAAAATGAGTTTCTGAAGTTATGTATTCAAGTACAAGTGAAAGAAATTTCTGAGTTTTCTTCTGGGAAATAAAACTGGGTTCTGTATATTGTGTGTCGCAGGTGTTGTTTGTTTATAAAAACTTTCCAGTCTTTCCTTCTGGTTGATGTTCCTTTGTCCAGGTACAGTACATTTCTTGATCGGGTTTTTAAACACACAATCAGTACAAGTCACTTTAGAGCATGTTATTAGAGCTATTTCTTGCCTCTGGCTGATGTCTCAGAAGAAGATGATAAATCATTCGCTTATGCTACAAAAAGGAAAAAAAATCAATGTTCAAAACTTCCATGGTCAGCTTTACACAGGACAACTAAACTCTAAAGTGACAAAATACTGATGATGTCATCAATAAAGTAAATTAATGCTGTGAATGACTAAAAAACATGAACTGCCTTGCAGCAAGTTGTAGAATATGAAGCAAAGTTTTGGAGAATTAAGCTGCAAACTCCAGCAGTTTTAGGACTCAGGGCAAGGTGATATTCATCTGTAAGAGCTAATGTCAAAGTGTACTGTTACCTTCTTTACAAGCTGTGTATAGGCCCAGGCAGTGGCAGTGACACAACCAAGTGCTGAGACCTTTTCTCTTCTGAAGGTTAATGGTGAAGCCTACAGGTACCCTAGCTACTTAAATGGCAATGTAATTACGTGTATGTGTTACGAGAATTTGAATTCATAGAGCATTTTCTGTACGTATTTATTTCTAGAACTGGATTTCAGCAGGGAAATAACCAGTGAGATTCAGATATCTCAGCTTCAGTTATCACAAGGGTGCCAGTATCACATTCACATATTGCACAGAGGGGCTTGAGGAGGAAACAGGTTCACATGCTACTCTTTAGAGTGTGTTATCCTGAATGGAACTCTCACATAAATAAGCAGGGAACTATGTCCCAAAAAGAATTTCTCCTAAGCATCCCAGATACATTGATACAGATAACAGGAGACCATAAATGCTCCCAATTTTACTTGGTAATAAAGACAAACAGGAATTGCATCTCAAGATACTTACAAACCTCCTGTACCCCCAGCTAGTACCAGGGCTAGCTGGGAGGTATGCTATGTTCATAGAATCATAGAATCATAGAATCATAGAATCATAGAATCATAGGATAACAAAGTTGGAAAGGACCTACAAGATCATCAGTCCAACTGTACTCCCACTACCATTGCTACCACAAGCCTCTAAACTATATCTCATAGTTCCTCATCCAGACGCCTCTTGAACACTGCCAGGGACAGTGACTCCACCACCTCCCTGGGCAGGCCATTCCAGTGTCTGACCACTCTCTAAGAGAAAAATTTTTTCCTTATGTCTAATCTAAATCTCCTCTGGTACAACATGTGGCCGTTTCCTCAGGTCCTCTTTGTTGAGAAGAGGCCAAACCCCTCCTCATCACAACCTCCCTTCAGGAACTTGTAGAGTGCAATGAGGTCTCCTCTGAGCGTCCTCTTCTCCAGACTGAACAATCTCAGCTCCCTCAGCTGCTCCTCATAAGATCTGTGCTCCAGACCCCAGTTTCATTGCCCTTCTCTGGATACATTCCATGGCCTCGATGTCTTTTTTGTAGTGAGGGGCCCAAAACTGAACACAATACTTGAGATGCGGCCTCACCAGTGCTGAGTACATTACCTCCCTGCTTCTGCTGGCCACACTATTTCTAATGCAGGCCAGGATGCCGTTGGCCCTCTTGGCCACCTGGCAACACTGTCAGCTCATGTTCAGCTGAGCATCAACCCACACCCCCAGGTCCCTTTCCTCTTCACAGTCATTAAATGTTTGAAGGGCCCTAGAGCCAGCATCATACCAGCAAGGTAGCTGTGGTCAGTGAGTATTGCTTTACTGGAGGGATAGTGAATGCTGTGCACTTAATCAACTGTAAAACAGAGACTATTAATCAGGTTAATTTTGTGTCATTAGTTACAATTTCAGATTCAGAATAGTGCAAAAAACCCCCACAGTTTTTAATAAGAAGCACAAACAATAATAACATTACTGAGGAGATAAAAACAGGGTATAAATTCAAGGTGAAATGGTTTGTTTAAACCAAGATGAGCAACCATTATCTAACATACAGTACAACTCTGTCCTGCTCAGGAGAGGAATTAGATGATGAAATACACTTTTTTTTTTCTTTCTTAAAATGTTGTGATCCCTTGAGCACCCAAACCACTAACCCAAGAAAAATATCCCTAGTAGGTTAATATTATGGAATAGGACGATTAATCACACATACATTCATTTCATGCAGTAACTGAAAAGCTTTGGATTACTTACCCTACAGAAAAATACATCAAAATTTAGATGAGCAAGCAGCTGATATGCTAAGCGTGAAGCATGAGAAAGTTGCTCCTCAAAGCAATTTTCAGCTTGTGAGGACCACGCACCTTTGATTCAGGTACCATGCTTACAGTACACCAGGAAATGACCAAGGTGAGATCAAAATCTGCCCTGGATGAAGCATAAACAGAGCCAGAGGATAGAAGAGGAAAGATGTAATTCTTGTAATTTGCTGTTTACTGTTAAGAGATTTTTTTTGTTCAGTGTAGAGTGCATCAGCAGAAGAGGATCACAGTTACTTCCTATCCTACCATTAATCTAACGGATATTGGGAATCTGAGTATTCAGAGTGGGTTGTTCTGGCAAAGGTCTGAAAGCATATGAAAGGAGTGGAGTAAAATATCTAGTAGAAGTCAGGAAGATATGGGGATGGTTTTGATAAAGCTATCTGCTGTACTGCTAGTTGTTGAGCTCTGAGCTTTTTGGGTAAAATAGAACAACAGTTCGTGTTCAGAATATTTTTATCATGAAGGAATTTATTTAATTGGAAATGAAGTGAGACATTGAGTCCTTTAAAGATGTAATTGAGCAAGGAGGGAAAGAGAACTTGCATTGATTAAAATCGCCAGATTTTATCCCAGCTTTATATAGAATTTGAGGTGATTAACTCATGTATCAATATCATCAATATTGTCTCTAGAATTTAATTGTTCCTATTTAAAAGTCAGGTGTATCCCCACAGTAATCTTCACATTTTCAATGTTGAAACACTACCTTCCAAAGATTTTCAGAGGGAACTTCAAAAAATTGTGTTCTTTTATTTCTTGTTTCAACCCCTGAGTTTCTTGTAGCACATTCTGGTGATCTTTCAGGAGGAGAAGAAGTTCAGAAATGAAGTAATAATGAGAAAATAAACTACAATCTTACAAAAATGAGCTAAGTTGGAATCAATGATTGAAAAATCTCGTTATATTCATCTCCAAATATGTATACGTGCATGAGTGATATCTGTATAATATCTCTGTTGGTATCAACATACAGATAAACATACAGATAGATAAAGTCATCTGTGTGTCTGTGTCTAAATTCTGAATATGAAAAAAAAGTGACTTTCTGAGACTAGATCAGAAGAGTTGTGGTTTGGTAGAATATGAAAAAATTTGACTTAGTGTCAAGACTGACGATGTTTTTTGCAAATTCTTTCAGGAGTTTCAAATCTACTTTTAATCTTTGTTTTTCTCAGTGCAGTAGAAACCAAAATAGGACATTCTGTTCTGCTGTAACTAGGGTCAATGTTTGTGAAGATGGTTGGACCATTTGCCATACTCACTTTCTCTGTTTTTAATAGAGACTGTATAGTTTTGCAAGTTCTGAAGCTGCTTAAGAGCTATCTGAGCTTCAGAGTGGATGATGTGCTATCTCACAGAAATATTTAGCTTTGCTTGGATCTCTACTTAAAAAAGAAAAAAAAAATTAGTCATCTCTGTTTTGGACACGTATTTCCCAAGTATCTTTCAGAATAAGCTTAATGCAAAGGAATACAGACAGTCTAAATTGCCCTGTTTGGTCTACCAAATGCACCTCTTTACTTGCTCATGCACTCTTCTCGATTTGAAAAAGTTAATGTAACAAAGCTTTGTGTCACCAAATAGTCAAACCCCTTTTTTTTGTTTGTTTGTTAGTTTGATATGGTTATTTTGGACTATATTACAGTCAAGCATGGGGCTTTTGGATGTATGCCAGCTTATCGAAAGCATTAGTTCTGTTGAGATCTGGAAGTCTTGCACCAACAAAAAAACACTACAGACAGCGTTTTTGGTCTGAGTCCTATTAGCTATCCCTAAACTCTTCTATAAATATGTGAACTCTTGATTTTTTTCTGTGAAGTAGGCTCAATCTCTAAGTATTCCAAAGGTTCTCCAGATCAAAGTCCAAGGGAATAAAAAGGTAGATGAGGTAGAGATGTTTGAGCTGTTAGTGATTGTAGTATTGTGGAAATATTGAATACTTAATCTGCAGAGATCAGATTATAAGATCAAGCTAAAATATGTTGCAAATTGTGAACTGTCTTAAATAAAATAGTTTTAACATGGTAACAAGAGACTTATGAGAACCAGAGTTTTGAAGTCTGAGATCATTTTTTTTGGTGAGCCTATCCTTTTTGCCTTTGTTTTCCAGGTGCCAAAGAGTTCTAAGCCTGAGAGTCTTACTCCTGGATCTTTGCTAACCAGCCACTGGGGTGAGTTCCAAGTGATGTCAGCATTTGACTGACCCAAAAAGGACAGGAAATCTGCCACGTGCAGAGGTCTGGCACCTGAAAGACAAGGTCAATTCCTGTGAATGAAATCCACTCTGTAGAGTGTTCTGTAGAGAGGCTTTTGCCATGCAACTACTGTCACTTTTCTTGGTAGTCTTAATTCTCCACCATCTGCACAAGGCCTTTTTAATGCACCCAACATATTAACAAACCCACCTGTTATTAATACAGCACACAGTGCTCACATGAGTGGAAGAAGGAATGAGATGAGAAGGAAAAGGTGTAGAGTGATGTAGGTGTGTTTAAAATCTGGATAATTTTGGGTCTTTTCATGTTTTCTTTATAATCCATATAATGTTTGTTGGTGGTGGTTTCTTTTTTTTTGTTTGTTTTGTTTTGTATTAAAGAAAGATGTTCTATAGAATGCAGAAAAAGAGATGTTGTTGTGCCTTCCCTCATTGAATTTTATGAAGGAAACTGCATTAAAAAATAATGTTTATTTTCAATGTTACATTGAAAGTCATTTGATGATAGCACATATCTATGCACATCGTGTTTTATTTCCTATTTGAGTCCTAATAGACTGTTACTGATATGTATCTAAACTGTTTAAATTTAGACAAATAATTACAAGTTGGCAAAAAACTCACTGGTCATAATTCTCTGGTTTTATTTTATTTTTTTTAATCTATTTTGTGATTCTATATTCAAAAGATTATTTTCTTTTCCCTACCTCCAATTAAGTATAAGAATTAATGCCAATTTTTCTTTTTTTGTATTTTTCCCCCTCTCGAGGGATACATTCATTAATTGATCAATAAATAAGGAAGTTTTGCCTTTTTAAATTTTCTTTTTTCTTTTCAATTTTTAATTTTGCTTTCCTAGCTGTCTGAAAAATTCACGAGATTTATTGCATTTAGTGATTCATATGTGCAGTGTGAAAAATCTTGGCTCTATTTAAGTTACAGACTGAAGTTTAAATACTTAAGAGAACATCTATCACATTTGTGTATCTTATATGAAATTACCTCTAAATTTTCTGTGTGTGATTATTTTGGTTCATGACTTGATCGTTGTTTTGTGGAAAGGAATTAAAATAAATGAAGGTTATAATACTTAATCTTCACTGCTGAGTAAATAAAAAATACCAATTAATTTTTTTTTATCACTGTTATAGCAAATTACCTTGCTGTTATGAGGTAAGAATGCAATTGTGTTTCAAAGGTAAAAATAATAAGATATTTTCTGTTAGGGATGTGTATTTTTGTCAACATCCGTTTGTGTTGTTATTGACATAATAGATAATCATGGGTTATTTTAAAATATTTTAATTGAAATAATTAGTAAACATGAATTTTAAGCAGATGGTAAGCCCTCAAACGCATAGTAGTAGATAATGTAGCCTGAAACTGTTGAGAAGAACAGAGACTGGAAAACCATTTTGTTGAGATCATGCAATAATACTGATAAATTTTTTTATCATTTTTCAAAGAATGTGTAATTATCAACGAAATGGGATCTAGGCCACCAGGCATAGCTGCTGCCCTGTTTTATGCCTGTTTTGTGTGTTATTCCATAGCTTCTGCAGCCAGACTTCTAGTAAATCCAATGCAACCTTTTGTGGAGTAATGGTGGTGCTGTGCAAACTGGACCAGTGGTGAATTTTTCTCTTGCCCAGGCTGCTTTGCCTTTCTTTAAGTGGTGTGGTTTGCTTAATGTTTGAGTAAAAAGAAGGGTAGAGAAGTTACTTTAGTGTTAATGTCCTCCAAAACGCATAAGAAACAGAAAAGTGTTCTGAATTCCATAATTTTAATTTCATAGATCCACAGTTGAGCTACTTAAAACTACCAGAACATGCCCTGGCAAAACCTTTGTATTTTTCTACTATAAACTAAGCATAAATTCAGTAGTAGATGACAGATTACTTCATATACCATGCAAGCAAGCCCAGACAATAGCTTTAGCCATGACTGATTGCCTTGCTGTAACCCACTTTATGTTAAATGTATTCTTGCTGTTCAATTCCACAACTGTAATTTTGTTCTTCTGCACTGCTCAGCCCTCTGTGGACTAACCAGGTTCCTTCAGTAATGATTTCTTTTCTATTGTATTGTTTTCTGCATAATCAAGTTGGTAGGTAGGGTTTTAGGTGACACAGCCATCTGTCAAGTTCATTTGCTCTGAAAATGCAAGAAATAATGGCCTCTACAACTTGGGGCTATCTGTTATAAACGAAGAATATCAGCTTTTACCCTGCACCATCTTCTCATCTCTTCAAATTATCATTTTTTTCTACTTTCTATATAAAATACATAAGGTTCTTTTGACATGACTGATTGGTGAAAAAGAAAGCTATCGCATGTCCACCTTGTATTGCAGTTTATGCAAGCAATCCAATTAAGGAGAAGTAGCTAACATTCAGACTAATGTGCCTGTCGTGAAACTAAAGGGACTGCTACAGTCTGCTCTGCTCAAGTGTTATCAATGCTGGTTCTCTGACATGCTAACTGCTTCCTTCTTGAAGTTTGCATAATGTGCAAATGTAAGGGAGTTTGTGTGCTGCAAAGAAAAGGGAAAACAGTTATTCATTTTCCCTCTAAAATAAAATGCCCATAATAAGGAGCCCTTATCAAATTGCATCTGTTTGCTGAAATGACATGCAGTTGGTGACGAAAGACATAAAAAGCTCTTTGTGGGTGCTCAACCTTTTTCAGATATGGCTCAAGCAGGCTGGAATAATCCAGGAATTATCCCACTTTTGTGTGTGTGTGTAGAGAGAAAAGTTGGCTATAAAGCAGAATGACATTTACCCAATATGATGCTTGTAGAACTAGAGAAATTCTAGTTGCTTTAGTGTATTAGGCTTGCGTGACAATCTACTTCAGGCATCTTGACCAATTGGCTATTGCCCATACTAAAGTGTAGAAAAGACCCACAAATATTCCTGCTTAGCCTAGACTTCCAGTGTTCCTAACCCAAAAGTCACTTTGAGATATCATTAAATGGTACTAGCAAACATGGTATTTTCTGCTTCAATGAAAACAATTATTAAGTGGGTTGTCACACTCTTATCACACTTTTATTTCACTTTTACCATACAAATTCCTTCATCAGTCACCTCTCAGGGCCACTAACATGAGATAAGACTTTATGCTCTATGGAAGATTCCTTGACAAGTAAAAACTGCTGTTGTTCACAGCAAGCTAAATAATGAATCTGAGCAGCAAGTTTAAAAAATGTTAAATCCATTAAAGAAAATAGCATTAATAA
The DNA here is from genome assembly GCA_037305975.1 of Chrysolophus pictus. Taxonomy (NCBI): domain Eukaryota; kingdom Metazoa; phylum Chordata; class Aves; order Galliformes; family Phasianidae; genus Chrysolophus; species Chrysolophus pictus. Next base: position 34,074,652 of record CM074577.1, on the reverse strand, counting down.
CCACGTATTGAATACTTCTGAAATGTCATGTCAACATTAATTTTTTCGGCAAAAATTAGACAAAACTTCAAGATAAAGATTGCACATTTCTATCCTATGGTGCAAAGCCTGATGCCCAATATATTGCTGCTGCACAATGCATTTCATACAGAATTGAAAACAGTCTTTTCATCTAGCCCTTAAACTTTGCTTTAACTTTAGCTTTGCTCATCATTGTCACAGAATTTGGGCATGGAATGTCATACTGATTCAACAAAGAACTAATTGTTCTATCTAAAGCTTGCACCTACTGCAAGGTATTTTTGATATTTCATCACAGAGTAATAATTTCTGCTCCATATAACAATACTGTTTCCGGGATCAGAATTTAAACATTTTTAAATTTCACAAGACTTTCCACAGTGTATTTAGAATTGGTTTTAAAGGTGGCTTTGAAAGTGTAGTGAAACTTGATTTACCTACACTGTTAAAATATGGGTTAGATGCTTATTGCTCTTCTGATTTTTCAGAAAAATTTCCTCGCACGTAGGATGAGATGTTGTGACTTGGATATTAATGCTTTTCTGGAAATCATTACAGGTGACTTGGTCAAAAGGCAGTCACTTAGTGCCATGCTGTGTTACTGTGTTCTCAGTTTAGAGATATAATTCATCTTAGAAAATAAGAAGTAGCCCAAGATCCAATCATGGATGTAAGAAGTCCATCATCTTTATGTTAAATGAGCAAACCTTGGAACAGAATAGCAGTAACATCACCAACAAAAATGTTCTGAGTTCTTTTTGCCTGCAACTTGAACATTTTAAAGGTGGTTGCTTACAATATTTACAGTATTTATATGTTCCTGTTGGTCAGGATTTCTAGTTGGCATCTTGAATTTTGCATTGTATGCTTCAAATATTTTGTGAAAAACAATGTCTAAGTGATACAACACAGATAAAATGAAAATGATCATTTTAATGTGAAAAACATCCCCATTTTTTCTTATTTAAAAGCTGATGGTACCTACATTTGGTAGTCAGTGGTAATAACAGATTTAAGGTATTATAAGGTATTAAAAGGTCCTAACATCTCTTATATTTTTAGTTAGAAGGTATACATTTTTCTCAGTAGTTTTTAAATAATTTTAAGAAATGCAATCTGAAATGTTTAATACGTATGATATCTAAAGTTCACATTGATCAGTGCATACATGCATTTTTCTGGAACCTCAAAAAGCAATTATAAACACTGTAAATTCATCCTATCTTCAGCAACAGTCGTTCCATACCTACTGCTGTTTTCTCATGTTATCTGTTAATAAATATAGAACCAATATTTGCTAGTAGAATATTTTTATGGTATAATTGTCACAAATCACTTTGATGCCTCTTTCAAAATTTTTAAGTGATCAGAAGTAGCCCAAACTACACACTGTTGAACAAGTTTGATCACATAAAATATATGCTCTGAAATAATGAAACATTACTAGATGCCAACCCAGTGCTATCAGCAAAGGAAAACACTGTTGTTATTTCTTCATAACATATCCACACACAGAGGGATGCTTAGGGCCTTTGGGACCATGGATCTATTTGGGTAAAAACTAGATGTTATGTTTCAGTGAAAAAAAAGAAAAAAAAAAAGTATTTTTATATAATGAAAACACATTATTTTCTCTTTAAAAAATGATTGAAATATTTTTCTCTAGTCTCATCTTTTATAATAAAAGGATATGACTGAAATAAAGCTAATGAAATGAAAATAACTTTAAAATAGCAAATTTCACTTTCAAAATAACGTTTCAAAGTCTGTTTTAATTTCATTTTTTTTAATACAGAATGTCATGAAGAAAAATATTTCCATGAAACACAATCTTTTGATGAATTTGTAAATAGAAGTGAGAGTTTGCTTTTCAGTTTTAAAATTTCATTGAAATCTCAAAAGAGAAGTATGTCATTTTCATGCACTATTTCAAGAAAGTTTTTTTCTAAATGTATTTATTTTATATGAAGTAACAATTTTGACCAGCTCTGTTTAAAACTTGGGACCTTTTGATCCTCAACACAGAATTCTATCCTAGAAATTTCTAGTAAGACTAAGCTGTAATTTTCTGCGATTATAGAACTGTATCCTGAGTAGTCAATGTATAAATTTTTAGTGTTTTGATAGTAATTTTCCGCTGTCTTTTTTTTACATTGGAAGTTTAATTTTTTCACATACACTGAATGTAATTCAGTGTTCAGACATTCATACATTCATATAGAATGTAATTCAGTGTGCCCTTCTGCTCAGGAAGGAAGATGTCACTGGTCACTAAGTAGATGACTTGCTGCCTTTGTGAAAAAAAAAAAAAAGCAGCTTCTGGCTCTGCTGAACACAAAATTCAGTAGGATTTACTGCTTTCTCAGAATGCTGTGCTTAAGAGAATATCTATGTGAGGTTTCTCGCCTTGGTTGTGGATATAGAACCCGAGGTATGGTTTGCTGGCATAATGGTATGGAAATGCAGAATTGCAGATTTTCCACATTTGGTACTGGAAGCCGTATATTACCTAGTAAGCCTGAATCTCACTTATTTCCTAGTGTAGGTGTATGACATTATTTTCAAAAACAAAACAAGTTGCAGTGAGCTGTGAACAGTAAAAAGAAGTATGAACTGATCACTGCAAGCAACCTGCTGGCTTCCCTTATAGTAATTTCATTTCTGAGTCAAAAGCTACTCTCTTTATCTGTGTTCTTCTGTGCTGAAGATTGAATGCAGAAAGACAGGGCACTCAGTGGAATTGGTATTTAGGGAACAAGGTAATGGGGAGCAGAAGGCTGGAGGTTTAAGCAGCGAGCCTGTAGAAACCCAGTACAGATATATTTGTATTGTCAAGAAATATGTAATTTTGAGGACAGTAAAATACACTTCTCTGGAAATAGAAATATGTGGATTTCAAGCCTATCCAGACTGGATTAAAGATGCCAAAGCTGTCAAAGAAATGGAGATAAGAAAAAAATCATTGAACTCATATTGAGGAGTGTCTATAAAATTTTCATTGAATCTTTCTATGAAAATGCAGCCAATGCTGGATAAGCATGGTGAAAAACAATAAAATTCAGCAGCATGAAAAAATTCTAGCAATAGTGTGTTACTGAGTTTTACTGACTTAGTAGACAGTTCTGCATATATGTACATGACAGTTTGGCTCCCGTAAGTAAAAATAAATAGGTCTCAAATACATGCAATATTTTCAATATAAATTTCCAATTTCCTCTTTATGTCACTATTTCCTCAAACTACCTTTTTATTATTATTATTGTAAAAGCTGTATGTGTCTTTTCAGTATTTGATTATCTGAAAGTCTTTTATCTTTCTTTCTACAAAAAGGTTAACAGCGAGCAGCGTTTTATAAATTACAGCTTTATAGAAAAAACGATACTGAGGAAGGTTACTAAACTTCATAAATCTTTGCATAAAAATAAGTCTCTATACTTACTAGTGTTTATTGAAGATCATGGCTCAAAACCCTACCTGAGATGTACTGGTCTCCTAAGATAAGCTGCATCTTACTGTATTGTATGTTTTATTAGAAAGATAATTGTTCTCTGTTGTTTAACTGTTAAAATGTAATGCTACGTTGATGTCACTACTCAAATTTTTGATCTGTATTCTTATACAGCAAATTTCAGATTTCAGAGACTGCTTGGAATATGTCAGTTCACCAAGCCCCATATCACAAAAAGAATTTCAGTTCATTCTCACTGTTGCCCTTCATATAAAATACCTGTTACTTTAAAGGACTGTTTGGTACAATAATGAACAGTATTTCAAACAGGGTTGGTTGCTTTTTAAAACACAGGTTTTGTTTGCTTTTAATTTTGACAAAGCTTCTTTGCTCTGAAGTTTCTCTTGTCACATCCCTGATTTCTGCCTGATTTCTTTTTATTTCAACTTGGTTTTTCAGCTTATTCTGTCAATATTAAAAATTGCCAAGATTCTTCTTTTCAGATGTTATGGCTGCTTTATTTTGTAAAATAACGGAAAATCAGCCGTATTTAGCCTAACCTTTAGCTATCACAAACAGCAACCCATTATTAATGTTGAATAAACTGCATTTTGCATATGCTAATACATTGTTATTTAGGTTGATAAAATCTAATTCAATCAAACAGTATTTTTTTCCCCTGAAAATTTGGAGTGCTGACCACATTGTGGGTAAAAATTCCCCAAAGAATAACCCAATAATTTTGCTGTGAGGCAATGTACAATTGGAAATCAGAATTGGTGTTAGGTAGTTTGTTCACCTACTCTATCATTACAAGAGATTTTCCCTATGAATGATTCAGTGAAAGCCGAAAGACTGAGAGGAGAAAGATGGCACAATTGAAATTTGACTGGATTTGGAAAGCAAATATTTCAGGTAAATTAGAGGCAATATGGAGGGAAGGATGAGATTGAGAATGGAAAAATGTCAGGCAGGTGAATAGAGCACACAGATGAATTAGGGAAAATAAACACAAGATGCTTACTTGAAACTACAGAGTTCACATAGGAATCTGGGAGTATGAGATGGTGACTGTTCAGTTAAAATTTATGACATATTAAGTCATTAATTAAGTGATAGTGGTAAAGTTTAGAAAAAAAATCAGTGCAAGTCATTTTTATTAGAAATAAAATCTGAAAATAATTGTGGTAGAGACAACATGTCTGAAAGGGTAGATCTGGTTGGAACAAAGAGAAGAGACAAAGAAGTGTGAATGCAGGAAAACAAATTTAGCAGAAATTAATCAAAAAAAATAAATAAAGCCCAGGGAAGTACAGAAGTGGCTGCAGCATAGCTTCCTTGAAATGCTTGAAAGCATCCTTGTTTTTACCATATACCTGGAAGCCCCACAGTAGAATGTATAGAAACAGGAAGACAATTCACCTGTAAAATGGCCAAATCTGATAATTGATTAAACTATTAGTCCAAGACAAAACTTGGTCAGTGTTATGAATGTAAGCATTTCTGCCCACAGACAATTTTAAGGACTTTTCTTTCTTTAACTCTAGGAAATTATAGCAAGCATATATAAAGGATGCTAAAGAGAGCTCTGCTAGTTCTGACATACCCTACTTTTTGTTTTGCTAGTCCAAAATAACTCATAGTACAAGCAGACTTGTGAAGTCATGCGGGCTTGTCTACACATAGCAATCACAGATACCTCATAATAACTCTAAGCATTTTGTGTGCCATTGATTATGGAAGGACTTTACCAAACTGTTACCACAGACCTCTCTTTTCACCTTACATTCCCTATTGCTCACACAGCCTATAGTACACACCGTGTTTGAAAACAACATTCAAGTTAATTTTTCTTTTCTAAAAGCTCAGGCCTACAAAATGTATAATGAAACCCCTGGAATGAAGGAACGAATGTTCTGTAGGGCTTATTTATGACCTCTGTATAAATTATTCAGCAAAGGAGCAATTTGAATGGAAAGTTTTCATGATTCAGATAGATACATGTTCATGGAAAATATGAAAAATGCATTGGCACAAAGCTTTTCATGAATGTTATCATAATAATGATGCCAAGGGAACCTAATCTAAGTCTAGAAAGGATCTAATAGGTCACAATAAATGTGTGTCGGAGAGAAATGTTTGTGTGAATGCACTGACAGAATTTTATTTTTCATAGAACAGAAGGAAAATACAATTCTGACTGCAGGGCCCCTGAGAATATCTATTTTTGTTCATTGAGAAAAATAATAATTGTTCTCGGAAGTATTAAAACAGAATATCATCGTTTTTGGTTGCTTTACTGTGAAAATGTCAAGAAATCTTGAGGAGGGTGGCAGAATCTATTAAGAAAAACATTTATTTTTCTTTACTATTGGCATAACTTTTATAGCAAAAGATGCAAAATTGTCAAATTACTTTATTTCTCTCACAAATTTACTGGAAGTTCGGCAATACTCAAGTAATCCTGTGATCTTCCACCTGTAGAGCATTAATATAAAGTATAGAAAAGCAGATTTATGACTTGTTCCAAAGACAAGCATGAAACTATATCTTTTACTGAGAAGGCCTCTGTATGAGATGAGCTAATGCATTATTGTAGCCTAACATACTTGTTAGCTATTTTCTTTCCCGAATTAAAAAATTGAATTATATACACTCAGTCTAGTTACTGAACCTGTAAAGTTTATTAAAGTTTATTGACCATGTGTATACACTTCAGGATTTAGGTTCAATTGCTTCTTTCAAGCTGGAACATTGAATTAAGATGCAGTGCCTTGCTGTGGCTCTCATGGACTCCAACTGAGCTACAGGTAGCAAAAGTCTCCTTCAATTAGACATAATCATCACTCACAGTCAATAATTGTGCTAAAGGCTGCTTTCAAATCTGTGAGGGATTCGCATTTAATGTACTGATTCAGCTTGTCTGAGCCAAATTCACTGTGTACTGAAACCAAAGCAATTTAGTTCTTGCCTACGGCCCTTTTGGCAGTTCATCTAGTACTGAGCACTGTAAGGACTGTGAGATACAATTTAATCTGAGACATCTGTGCACAGACAGGACCTTTTCTGTAACAGAGAAAGACTAAGTAATGGCTAAGCTGTAGTTTTATGTGAAGAACCAAGTCTTATCTCTCCTCTGAAAAAATAAAGCATTTAAGATATAGTAGAAAGCCAAACCAAAAGGAAAAAAAAAAAAGAAAGAGAAAAAGGAATAAAAAAAATCCTTGGATTTATGAAATGCACACTGAGGCTACTAACAGATTTCCTTGCTCCTAACCACATAAAGCACTTGAGCCGTGATCCTTGGATTAACCATTTAAAGATATTATACTTATCATCAGCTGCAGCCGACTGGGAAAATCTTTACTAAATATGAAAGAGAGATGCTTCACTGCTTGTGATCTTTGTCCAAATATCAAAATTTCTTTTGTATGCTTTTTTTTTCTCATTTGTGATGCTATTGAGGAAAGGGCTGTAAGATATATTTCCTATATAATTACGATTCCAAAAACGGCTTGATATTTCCATGAAAGGCTAAAATTCCTGCATTTTTGTCAACGGTTTACGGGCTGGTTCGGCCCGGTTCCGTGACTAGCAGGGCGGAGGGATCTGCAGATCCGCGCCTCCGGAAAAGGGAAACAGGGGACCCAAAATAATTGAAAACAGCAGCAACAATCTGAGGTGAAACAAACTAATTTACTAAATATAGTATTAGCAAAAAATAATGAGAGAGAGGAAGCGTGTGCGAAAGGTGGATAGGTCTCACCACAACGCTGAGGTGAGAAGTGCAGTCCAGTTGAGCTGAAAAAGCAGATGGAGAAAAGCAGACGGAGAAGAGCAGGTGAAGAAGAGCAGGCGAAGAAGAGAACATCAAGTGACCTTGCCAGGAGTTACATCTCCTTGCTGACCACAAAGCCCCCTGGGGAATGTAGTTGTTCTTCTCCTCCAGACAGGCACCCGGAACTTGAGCATCCACAGTCAAACATTACATGATGTTATGATGTGGAATACTGATAACCAAAAATCATAAAACTATGACAAATGGTTACAATTTTACATTTCATTAACTCTTCTGAAAAATATGATGATGATCTACTCTGCTACTAATACATCGGTATTAGACAGAAAAAAAAAGAACGCCCTTCCTTGCCCTTTTTTTCTTAAATTATTAGATTCTTTTCCACTGATATATTTTTCGGTTAAGTTTTGTAAATTAACAGTTTCATGCAGATTGATATGACTTAGCAGCAGCTTTTGGTAATTTCTGTACAAAGTGGCTAGTGTTGCAACTCTGCAACATCTGATCTGGAAGTTGCATGTAAGTTTCCTGTTTGTTCTTACTTATGGCAAGGATATACATTCATGCTGTAAGTACTTATTATATTAATGATGCTGTTATTATTTTAAGTATATACCTTACTTTAACTGCTATATTATATATATATTTGGCCTCTTCTCTCAAGCAATGAACAGGACCCAAGGAAATGGCCACAAATTGTACAAGAGGAGTTTTATATTAGACATAAGGAAGAGCTTTTTCTCTCAGTGGGTGGTCAGGCACAGGAATGGCCTGCCCAGGGAGGTGGTGGAGTCGCCATCCCTGGCAGTGTTCAAGAGGCATCTGGATGAGGAGCTACGAGATATGGTTTAGTGGCTTGTGGAATACTGATAACCAAAAATCATAAAACCATGAAAATTTTCCACACACTTGATTACATAGAAGGTTTTGATGACAGCAAATGAAAATCTAACAGAATGTGCTAAGTTTTACTGACTTAAACCAGGTTTTTGCTATGAGTTTGCAGTTGACCATTTTGTGATTTCTACCTGCCATTTTTTTCTTTTTTCCTGAAATAAGCAAAAAGATTTTTAAAAACAGTGCTGTTTTGCAATATTTCTTCAAAATTTGGTTTCAAGACACTTTTTTTATCTATGAAAGCAAGTCAGAGAGCTGATTGGAAAGAAGTCAGATCTACATAATCTGCTAATCATGGAGACACTGCCCTTTGTTAAAGACCCTGCAAGAATTAACAGCACACCATTCCTTGGCTAATACCTGTTGGCTAAAAACATAACTGTAGGGATAAAGCTTTATCAAAGAAAATTCAGAAATTATGAAGTATAAAAGCTTGGCCACGAAATCTAACTATGTTAAAATACATTGTTGAAATAAACTTTAGTGCTGAGGATCTGAATTTGAAGATTTAAGGAGCAGTTGAAGTCTCCATTAATGCTAACTGACAGAGCAAACTCAATCTGCAAGTTCTTTAATTCAGACATTACAAATATATTTCTAAACTGTGATACAGTATTCTCTGAGATTTGAATTATTGGTCAAGATTTGAAGCACTGAGTAGAGTTTGAGTTAATGAGAGTTTCTGTTAATTTCCTTTAACAACCACTGTAGCCCATTGTCTTGTTTATATGCTGTCTTGAGTTATCTAATGAATCATGAATCATGCAGTGCAGGCACTGTATTACCTGTGCACCTCATTTAATTTCCTGAATAGATTTAACTGAAGGATGGGGTTCTTTGACATTTGGGAATTGATCAGCATGCTTATCATCATGAACCATTAAATCAAGGAGATAATAACAATATTGTAGATGCAGACCGAAAATATCTCATTTGAAGGTCTTCACTAACAGTCTTCAAATTTTTGCTTGCTGCTGTTTATCTTGCTCCACAGCTTCTGATCTGAACAGTTTTTCTTGTATTCCCACAGCTTGCTTTCTACCACATCAACCTATGGCTCTTAATTTTTAATTGCTGGCAGCTTAGATGCGCAGTTCAAGTGAGGGAGCAAAGAAAGGATAAGGATATTCTTAATAAATTGCACATGTTTCCTTCCTTGGGAAGAAAGTCCCTAAATCTTACCAGTGCGCTTAGCAGAAAGAAAAAACATAAAAATCGAGAACAACATAGAATGATGTTGAGTCTGAGCTGTAGTGCTTTGGGGCAAGACATTGACTTTTTCTTTTCATGATAGTTGCTATTCATTAGAAAGGATGCTTTATTCATGGTTAGACTTGCTTTATATAAAATACCCATACTGTTCTTTTGATTATAACTTAAGAACTAGGAGGGTGTGAAAGAGTAAAAAGGCTTGTTTTAACAGATTAAAAAAAAAAAAAAAAAGAGGAAAAGACTGACAAAGAATATATTGCTATGTTTTCATTATCCTTGTTTATTCATCAAGACAGAAATAAATCAGGGACAAAGAGAAGTTTTTTAAGCTCAACAGTAAATGCTTAGCCCATGAATAAATTGTCCTAAGAAAATGCAGGTTGGAATTGTAAGAGACAATCGAGTGAGAGACTTGAAGCCAACCTTTCTAAAGGCGCAAGGAAAATAAGCAAAAAATAAATCAACAATCAATCAAACCAAACCTAATAATTCAAATCAGAAATTTGAATGTTGTACCTTATACTATTAAAAGACAGTTTTTCACCAGAAGAGTCCCATGCTCTGAGAAGAGAATTCTAAAAGCACTACCCTGTGGAGCTGAAATTCCAGGAAATCATTTACAGTAGTAAATTAGTGCAACAACAATTGGTCAAATACATTCCACATTCATCTCCTTTTTCAATTATAACAAAATTTCAGGGCAAAAAAGAAATATTCACTTCATCAGTTTTCCAAAGCTGTCTCATCTGCATTTTGATGTGAAAATTATATATGTTTTAATACTTTTGAAAAAAGAAAGTATAAATGTGGAAAAATGCTAGGGAAAAATTTGTATTGAACAATTTTTTTCAGTTATTACAAACTTTTGTTAAGTAATATGCTCAATGAATATTGTTATATCCACTATAGACCTAGTCAAATACTCAGAGGAAAAGTTATTGAATAATTTATTTATTGAGAAATGACAAAATTCACTGAATAATGCATTCAAAGAGCAGCACTCTAAAGTTTTTCTTTAAAGATGTAGAAAATTATTTCAATACATTATTTTCTTAAAGCTTTGTCTTTTATCCTTCTTTATCCTGAAAGCCAACACAATTCTGAGTTTAACCAAACCTAAATGACGATTTTAAGAAATCTTTCAAAGCTGCTGAGTTTGACTTCTTCATACTTTCTCCAGACTTTTTTGAATAATTTAGGAGCCAAAAAAGTCTGTAATCCTCCAGAATCTATTGTCAACCTCATGAAATGCTGTGTAATAATTTTCTTATTGGAAATATAGTCCTCATAATTCATTTTATTTAAAAAAATGGACACAATATTGAATTTTCAGATGCTTAATTAGCACAAATCTTTACATCTTGCTCATGCTGACAGTACATGAAAAATCCTTGCATTCCAAATGCAAAGACAAACTTGAATACGAAACTCAGTCCTTTTGAAGATTTCCATTTGTACACTCCCGATGTTAAATCTGTAAAAATAGACTACAAAACAAAACAGAAACAACAACAAGCAACCAAACAAAAAAATAGCCAACACTGCAAACTTTTCTTCTATCCATCCAATGAAAATGCAATGTCAGACTGAGCTTAAAAAAGGAAAGATGTACAAGAGATGCTACATTTCAGTAATGGACGGTGTTATCAGACAAATGGATCATAAATATTGTCTTGAAAATATTAAACTCATTCTGCGTAAGAAGTGCCTAGTTCAGTGATAATTAGCTGAATTTTGAGATGCATATAATTTCTGTGATGCCTCAGTAAGAGTGCTAACACTATCACAAAGATGATAAAGATGAAAGTAGCTAACCTTCAGGTTAACTTTAATTGGAATGTTGAAAAAAGGAGAAATGGCAACTAACTTTAATGTGTAATAATACCCTTTTCATTTAGTTCAGGTCTTACTAATTTGTTTGTTTACTATAAGCATCTGTCATTTTTTAATTCCTGTGTGTAGCATGCTGTATCCTTTATTGCCTGGATGAAAACTAATATCTAAATTTTACATTTTTAATGAGAGAATTTTAGTTTAATTGCTTACTGTTTAACCTATTTCTGACATTTTCCTTTGTCATCAGCTTGGAACTCAAGACCTATCTGCAATATACTTTGTATTTAAATAATTCACCATGCATTTTTTATCCACATAGGATTTATGCATAGGATTTTATAGTAATTATACAATTATTGCTGAACTTTGGCAACAAATCTAGGCAAAATGAAACAGAAAACCATGAAATGACTTGTTTTTGTTCAAAGGAAAAAGCTAGAGACTGCAAAAGTTTCTTTACTCATTTCTGCAGAAAACAGCTATCCCAGCCACAATCTTACTAGAGTTTATTATGGTGTGATCAAACCACATGATGAAGAAATGCATTTGGTAACAAAACTAATCTCACCTAATATTAACTGTCTGTAAGTTAGAAGTCTATTCTGTGTAGTCTGATCAAGGCTTTGCTTACAGACAATCAAGAGATATAAAAGGTGCTCAGACAGCTAGACTAGACCTATCGTTCAATTGTTCCCTGTTCTAAAAGCAGAGGAGATCAGCCTGAATCTCTCACTGTTGAGCACCCTCTCATAGCATAAAACTCTACTGTTCTCCAGACCCAGTAGTGGTCAGTAACTGTGTTAGAAGTCACAAGAGATTCTTGGGAAGGTATAAAAATTCAGTTATTCTTTTGGCCGTACTCTAATTTACAAATCAAACAAATGGGGGATAACGTGGCCTATGCTGTTTCCTATTTCCTGCTGCACATTATATTCTCTGTTTTACAACCATAATATAACATTTTATTAGAATGTCACAGCATTCCAAAATGTTAAAATTATTCAATTTGTGTAAGAGTAAATGTGGAAATTTCTCATGTTACTCTACAGTAAGGCAATTTACTTCAGATTGTGCCACTATTAACCTGACACTGGAGGGAAAATAAGTATTTTCCATGTAAGTATATAAAAATCTCTCTCTTTCCTTCATGAAATTGACAGAAAGATTAGCAAGAGGCTAGTTAGGATCATAAAGATGACTCAACTGGAATAGGATTTTATGTTATTCAAGAGAAGTCTGATAGGAAAGTGATGATGTGTCTTACGTAAAATAATCATGCCAAGATGCACCACATCTAAGATATCAGAGTTGTCTCAATTCACATTTCTTTAATATTAAGTACAGCTTTTAAATAACTTAATTTATTCTGTTTTGTCCTCCTGAGTGAAAAGAAACAAATCACTAATTTAGAGTATTTTATACAGATTTCCCTGAAAGGAACAATATTACTGTTTCTTAAGTAGTGGTGAGAATACACCTAAATATATACAGAACTATATACTTTCATAAGATTGTTCGTGAAACAGATAACTGATACTGAATTAAAAATACTCAGGAAATCACTCCTTAGAAAACGAAGAAGGATACTTCTGAATGTTCAGCTACTGAATATTGTTTCTGTCATTACAGGAACAAACTGCAGTTTGTTAGGAAAAAAATCAACCTAAAACAGATACATGAACTGAAGTTTGAGTTGCTAAGTCCATACTTGGGTAAAGCTGGATTGTATATACTTAGTTTTCTCTGTACCTGAGAACAAGTAACATTTTTTGCTGTGGTTTTGGAAATTATATCAAAGTCTCTGCCAGTCACTTGTCAAATTCCATGTTGTCATTCTTGGATATAAAGATTTCAATAGCAATCCTGCTGAGAACGATAACTGCTTATGCACGTGTTTGAACATGTGGTGTAAACTGTGATCCTCCGTGTTCAAAGCTCCACAATGTTTGTCTAATCCGTTTGATGCTATTCTTCCTGAAAGGAATGTATTGTAACATCCCATATGATACAGAAGAGATAAAATTCAAAAGACACAAAGGATTATACTTACACTTATACCATAACTCACAGACTGCTTAGATTACTGAATGGTGATCCAACCTGTATTATGTCATATTGCAAGAAAAGGTCATCAGAACCTGGCACTGAGTAATGGTGTTGGGAGAAAAATAAATAAATAAATAAATAAACAGTGTCATCAGCATTTATGTTCAACCATGTAAACTGGTAGATGCATGTTATGGTCTCTTTTTGCATGTCAGATATGAAAGAGAGAGAATATTTCATAATTAAATAACTCCATATTTAGTATTTAAAAAGACAAAGAAGTGTGTGTTGAGGTGAATTTATTAGTGTGCATCTACATATTAAAGTTCAAAGTTTTCAGAAAACATAATTTCCACGCAACAGAAATCTTTTTCTAGCACATCTAATGTGCTAGAATGCTAGTAGTAGAAGTAATGCTACTTTTAAAATAAAATATTCAGAAAAATAAATATCGGGTATAAATACTGTCACTAGCTGAACTGTCCATGCTTGCCCTTTGTATATTTTTGCTAAATCTTTCATAAGGCAGACAGTACAAAAGACTGTAGTGTATGACTAGCTCAATGACAGCATCTTTATTAACCATCCCTGTTGCTTTCCAAGCCTGAGATTCTTGAACAGGATTCAGTTGTTTAACTATGAAGTATGTAGATTGCTCTGAAAGTAATGCCTCCTATTTATTTCCATCGAAACTACAACAGATACAAGGTGGGCAATTATACTGTTTGATAGAGCAAATTCCCAGCTACAAGTCGTACATGTGCTCTTTTTCAGCATAGTCACCACCAATAATTGCATTTTTGCCAACAGTAAACATGAGTCTTCATGCAGCACTCATAAAAATCTGCACTAGTGGATGCAACCCACTGTTTCATAGCTGCTATGATGGAATCACTGGTAGGACAATTTTGCCCTCACAGGCCCTTCATCTTTCCTGGGCCTGAACAGATAGAAATAAGAAGACATCGAATCTGGACTATATAGAAGTAGTATGATAGTACAGACCAGACAAGATTAGCAGTCTGCTCTATGATCTTCAAATTGGCATGAGACTCAGCATTACTGTGCTGCAATATGAAGGTTGTCTCCTTCTCTGGCCTGTCTCTGGAAGTTCAAGCCTTCAGCTTAGTCAGTTTTGTGATGTAATAGTCAGAGTTGATGGTTTGTCTGGGTTCTAGGAAATCTGGAAGGATCACCCATTTCCTATCTCAAAAGACAGTGCACAAAACATTACCTGCTAAGAACTGTATCTTGAAATTTTTCTTCAATGGAAAAAGCACACATTGCACTCCACAGGCTTCTAGTTTAACTCCACACTGTCACTGGTAATTATGTAATCCAGGAAACTGTACCTTTAGCCTCACATTTGTTTAGTGGATTCTGACAGACTTTCAGAGCAGCCCTTGTATCTGTCAAGATACTGTTGAAGCAGTCCTCATACATTTCAAGATGTGAGGGGAGCTCTGAAAGTATTGCCTCCTACTTTATTATGTTGACCTGTGAGGAGAGAAGTGGGTGCTGGTGGTATGGCAGTGGATATTGAACCTTCCTGCCAATGTTCTATTTTGTTACCATATGACAGATGGCAGCAGAGGGGCAGTTTGACACAGTGGTGTCTGACATGGAAGTGCATATGAAACAAAGGTGTGACCAAATTATTGCATGCAGAAAAAAATTGCACCCATTGATATTCATCAGTGCTTGCTGAATGTTTATGGATACCAATCAGTGTGCATATGAGCACAGTGATGTGGTTGATGGTGCATTTCGGCAGTGGCAACAGTGAAGTGAAAGACAAGCCACATTCTGGATGGCCATGCAGACTGTTAAGAGCGCAGCATGCAGGCTCTTCTTCATTGCTGGTGAAAATGCATAGCTAATGGTAGTGACTGTTAAAAAACAGTGTTTCATAGGTGGGAATTTGCTCTGTCAAAGACTGTCTTTGTGCTCTTTGTATCCCTGTAGTTTCCACAGAAATAAATAGGAGGCATTAATTTTGCCTTTATCTATGTAAATTGCAGAAATAATTAGGAGCTTTTGCTATGTAGCATGACTTGTTTATGAACTGCATTAAAACCACCTCCTTTCACTACAGTGAAAGCATTTTCTTTATGGCAGTGTTTGCTACATATGTTTTGAAACAATTTATTTTAGTGGATAGGAAAACATGACACTGCAAGTTTGCCAAAAGGGTTTTGACTGATATTGATAAGTACATAAAGATAATAAACGTTGAACTGCATCTACCAAATTGGTAACATTAATTATTCCTCCTGCTTAGTTTTTTTTTTTTTATTTTTAATTATGCATTCCTGTAATATTATCAAGTGTTGTAATCAAGGCATAGGCACAATATGCATTTTTTTTTCCTGTGTGTGCTGTAATTCTAGATAGTAATTTAAGAGTAGGAATCATTCATTGTGAATGTACCTCTTTATTCCTCATCCTTGTGCAGCATCCTGATATATCTTTTGTCTTCTGTTCATGTATTTGCAACATTTGAAAGAAAAAACAGCTAGTTCAATTGTAAATCAGAGCATATATCATTCTTGTCTAATGTATCATTCACTATTTGTATTCCTTAACACAGCTGGAAATGTCCTATTTGTCAGCTGTGTTCTTATTTTATCCTTTGCTGATTTCTCAGCATCTACATCTGAGTTAAGGTTGATGATATTCGTACTAAAGGTACTGAAATAAACTCAATTTTCAGTGAACTCAAATGATATCTGTATTAAGAAATGTGTCTGATGTAAAGAGACTTACTACCATGGTGTTCATTTTTATAGCAGTCTTTTCCAGGGCTTAGTGGTATTTCACTTCTAGGGCTAGTCCTGTTCAAGATTTTTAACAAGGATCTGAATTTGAGAGTTGAATGCATCCTCAGGAATTTTGCTGGTGATGTTAAAAGGGGAAGTGCCGTTGGCTCTCAGAAGGGTAAGAGGCCTTTCAGAAGAATCTAGATAGATTGGGGCATTCGGCAGTAATCAATGACATGACGTTCAACAAAGGAAAATGCCAGGTGCTGCACCTGGGATGCAGTAATGCCAGGCACAGACACAGACTGGGAAATGAGTGGCTGGAAAATAGCTCAGGAGAAAGGGATGTGAAGATGCTGGTGACAGCAAACTCAACATGAGGCAGAAGTGTGCCTTGGCAGCCAAGGGACAAACTGCATTTTAAGGTTTTAAACATAGCACAGCCAGGCAGTCAAAAGTGGTGATTCTTGAACTGTATTTAACATTGTTGCAGCTTTATCTGGAATATAGTGTGTAGTTATGGAGACCACAATATTAAAAGGCAATTAAACCGCTATAGGGCTGAAAGGCATGTCCTATAATGAAAGGCTGGGGACTTTTGGCTTGTTTAGTCTGAAGAAGGCTCAGTGGAGACCTCATTGCTCTCTGCAACTTTCTGAGGAGGAGAAATGGAGAAGGAGATACTCATTTTTTCTCCCTGCTGCCCTACCGGTGACAGAGAACAAAGGGACTTGATAATCTCTGAAGGTCCCTTCCAGCTGAGCTATTCTATTCATTCTGTGCTATGCTGTGCTATGCTGTAATGTCTCATTAGTGAATCAACCATGTTACATTACTTTACTGGTTCAGTTATTCTGCTTTCATTTATTTTTTCTTTCCAGCATTGGCTCTGGGAGTCTACCCATAAGATAAGCTAACTGAAAAGTGAAAAATAATAATAAATACATGTTTTACATGTTGCATAGGAGCTAAGAGATGGAAATGTTCAATTACTTGTATCTAGTTATCAGTATTAATAAAAAATATATATACTAATGATTGTCACACCAGTGGTGACTCAGTATTTTTTTAGATGTTTCCTTTCATAGATGTGTACCCATTGTGAAATAAGCTGGGAGTCTTATTTGGCAGCCCAGGAAATTTCAGGGTGTATATCCAATTATTAATGTTTAGATTTTGATTAAATCTCTGTGATACGTTTTGCCCAGTGTGTTGAATGATGTTGAGTTGAATTTGTTCATTGTATTCTGCTTCAGAAGATATTCTTTATAGTTACAAATGCAGGCATCAAATTTATTCTGGCTTCCTAGCATTGTTTTAATATTACAATAAGCCATGTTTAGTCCATAGTTTGGACAAACTTGACTGTATTAGATGACCGTGTCTGAACTGAAAATTTTAATATTCAACACAAACAAGTTTTAACATATATGAAATCAAGTCATTTAAGAAACAAAACAAAACAAACAACAAAAAAAGGAGTCCTAATGTAACTTCCTTCTGTTTTCCTGTTCATATACTAATAGGCAGTAAATGAAGGGTGGCCCACAGAAATTACAATTCTAGTAATCTAATATATAAATAACATATACTTCCTACTTTGTGATAATCTTGAGGAACTTCTAACTGAAATGTTAGAATGTTTTTTCATTTTATGCTCATATATCTTTTATATTTGTAACTTCATTCAAGAATGCCATGTGCTTAGAAGATGATTACTAATACTTAGTTATTCTTCATTTATTTATTATTTTTTTAATAAAAAAGGAAGGTAGTTCAGCTATCACCCTTTTAAGAGGGACTACGAATTCATGCTGGGATTCATTCCACATAATAGCAGGACTTATATTAAAGGAACATCCCGGAACACTGGGTAAACAGCAATGTACAAAATGCCACAAGGTAAAGAATTCTCTGAAGGTTCCTCTGCAAGCAATTGAGTTGTGGAACTGGCTATCTTTATCCTTGAGACAACATTTATTACTTTCTGAAACCCTCCAGGAATTGTCTCTGGATGTACACTAGGTATTCCTAACTTGTAAACATGGTCACTGTCCTTTGAAAGATTTTGCTTCTTTGCAAAAGCATAAAAAGTCAAATATACTCAAGTTTGATCAAATGTGTTTCTGAAAAAAGTGGATTGTACTTCTCTGCACTAGTTTACCAAGGCATTCTAATCAGCATGGATGAGGAGAAGGAATCTGAAAATTAAAAGACAATTAGACAAGAGTCTTTGCCTTACATATGGTTAGTTGCATTATCATTTAAAAAAAATCTTTGCAGACAAAAATTATGAAAATATTTTGTAAATTAAAGCTTTAACTTGCTTAAAGAACTACATCTATCCTTCTAAGCACCCATTCCTACATACCCTCTTGTATAGATTTATCTGCTGACCTTTTTGCTTTCCTGCAGTAAAGAACTGTGAAATTGGCATAGTTTAATTGCTTAAGGATTGTATCAATACTTGTTGAATGAACAAGAATCTTAAGCTGCATATTCATAGTTGCATAAGGTTCTCTCTCTGTCTCTCTGTGAGCAACTGTGGAATCAATCTGGCACAAATTTTACAAGATACCAACATTGTTACCATTGTTTCTAACATATTGAAGATTATATCAGTATACAGATTCCTAGTCACAAACTGCCAGTTTGTGTATATGAGCTGATTGAGACTCTTGATTTTGCATCATGGCAGTTGTGCATGGCTGTCCAAAACATGGCTTGTCTTTCACATTGCTGTTGCCATTGTTGAGATTTGCTACCACCCATTTCATCACTGTGTTCACAGCCACGGTTTGGTCTTTGTAAACATTCAGCAAATGTCAGTGAATGTCATTGGGTGCAATTTTTTTCTGCACAGAGGAATTCAATTCCACACCGTTGCTTCATACGCACTTCCATGTCAGATGCCATTTTATCAAACTGCCCCTCTGCTGCCATCTGTCATAACAAAATGTAACAGAATATTGGTGGGAAGGTTCAGCATCTACTGCTGTACCACCAACATCCATGTCTGTTGTCACAGGTCAACATAATCAAATAGGAGGCATTACTTTTGGAGTATATTTTTGAAATAGATGCTTACTTTCAGTGCTGCTTTGTATTCCACATTCAATTTCTGATTTTCCTCTGCAGTGAACCCCACCTAATCTTTTATGTTTGCTTTTCTACCTGGCTTCTTGAAATCATAGAAGTGATTGAAAGAGACTTCTGGAGACCTCTAGTCGCATCTATAAAAGGACTACCAGCAACACCTAGATCAGGTCACCAGGTTTCCAGACAAATTTTGAAAACTTTAATGGTCAGAAATTCCACTATGCCTTTGGGTATTGTTAGATGATAATTCTGTTTTCATATAAATGCTACTTTTCCTTCCTAACAAAGACTTTTATTTTTCTAATATCCAGCCTGAACATCTCAACTCATGAGGATGTAATTGAAGACCTTGGTATACGTTGTTGAACCCAAGGTTTCTGTTGTCCTAATAGTCAAATATCTTAAATTTGCCCTAAGCTTAAGCTCTGCATTAAATATCTATCTCTATCTCCAGTTTAGTATCATCTGTAAACTTGCTGAGTGAGCCTAGTTTTATAGTTCAGATTTTTAGTTAAATAACTGAACAAGATCAGTCCCATTATTGAACACAAATTCTTTGCTTACTTCCTAATAATTAACTATGAAGGTACAAATTATTTTCCTTTTTTTTTTCCTCTTATTTTCCTTTCTTTTTTTCAAATTTATCTTGTTTCAGTATTGTGCTTACAAAGGTTCAAACCCATATATTTTCTTATGAGCTCATATGACAATCTTTTGTTGGGTAGCTTGTAGCAAAAATAAATCCAAAACAATTTTACTTTTTTTCCCCAAGGAAAAGACAGCGGAAACAGGGAAAAAGAAAAGACTATGCCAGTCATCATGCAAATGTCTTGCTGTAACACTGAAGTGTTGGGAATCTGCTGAGTATTTGCATGTTCCATTCGATATCAGTGCAGACTGGAAGATGGAAAATAGAAACCTCCACTCAAAGTATTGCTTTTAATGAATTTCTATAAAGAATTCAAAACCAAATTGCATACCAGACAAGTGATATAACTTTTAAGCATTTGTCTTTTCAATATTCTGTTCTCCCTCCCTCTTTGGCTCAGCAATGTACTCCTATGCACAGACACTCACAGATATGGGAGCCAACTTGTCAGCTGTAGCTCAGGAAAAAAAAGTTTTGTATTAAAATGTGTCAACTTGCCCCACCCTGCCCACAAGAATGTCTGTAGACAGAATATCTGGCACTCAAGTTCACCATTTCAACAGTCACTTCTGATGCTAGCTGTATCATTTAGAGAGCTTGCTCCTTCTCCTTAGAAACAGGCCTTCATGTTTTCATCGTTCAAGGAATGTAAAAGATCAGAATCTTATTCTTACTATTAAGTAATAAAGCTAGATTATGTAATAATATTTTGAACTCCATTTTGATGTCACATTTAACTCACTGCAGCTGTCTTACTGCAGTTGTCAAAGCACAGTCCCCTACCAGACCACTTGAGGTACCAAAACACTTACAGCTACAGCCTACCACTTAGAGATTTTAAAGCCTTGAAAGTTTTGGCATATTTTTATTTAGAATTCATTTCAGTTGGTTTTGAATAAGGAATGTAATCACATCTGATGATTTTTAAACTCTGAGTGTAATGTATTTAACTCACTGTAAAATGCAACTACTAAGTTTTTTTAATATTGCTGTCTTGGAATTACAGAGACAGCATGAAGTCTCTCTGATTCTTGCTAACACCCTGCAGCACTGTTGTCCATTCTAATTACTCTGCTGATGGAATTCAGCATAAAATGAAACCAAGACATTCACATACATTCAGGACATGTTCATGGTGATTTAAGAATTATGGCTACTTGACATTTCAGTCTCATTTAGATCTTGTTTGATTTTGCATTTCCAGTAACTTGGTGCAGCCGCCTTCTGTATAAGCGTGATGGGAGCTAGACTGTTAGGTGAAGACACTTTCTGAAAGCCTACATTGTACTAGAAGGATGTGACCCCCCATATTTACCTTCTAATGACCTTACATTTGCCCATGTTTCATTTTAATTTCAAAAGATGCCCTCCTCCTCTCTTCTACCCTTACTTTCTCATTTCTCCTGATCATTTATTTCTGTGCTAAAATGATAAAAACGCACTCATCTTTTTGAATGTAGTACAGTATATTTCCTTCAGCTTGATGAATTGCTATTGTTATTATAGCTCTTTTAAAAAATGATCATATGCTGTCTCATCTTTTGGTCAGAAAGCTTTTGCATTACATATGTCAATATTGAGAATGTAGCTGAAAAGTCTGTTCAACTATTTATTAGAGAGGAAAGATGAAAGCACAATTTTGTCATTACAAAATTTATTTTTTATCATGGTGTAATAAAAACACAACTAATTTATAAATTTTAATGTAGTAATTGGTGTGTCCATTTTGTGGATAGCATTTGTATGCACAGGAGAAAGGCAATGTATAACAAAATGTGTAGTGTTTAAACTTCCACTGTGCAGCTCTGGAAGTTTTGACACAGGTTAAATACAATCATTTAGTTTTGAAACTAAAACATTTCCAATATGGCAAAAATTACCTCTAAGTAATTTATCTGTATGAATTTTTTTTATTTATTTATTTTTTTTCCCAGAAATCTTCATGATTAGATGAAGTTAGTTTTTTCAGGAAAAGAGAATTTGTTTCTCCTTGGAGATTCCTGTGCATCATGGCAATGGAGTCACAACAAGAACAAAAAAAATGTCATGATTATAGGTTACCCAAGCCCAGAAGGTCTGAATTTTCTGTTATATTTCATGTTGAAAATCTGGACACAAAGTCTTAAGTTGCTATAGTTTTAGCCTTAAGTTACTGTAGTGTTAAGTTTAAATGTTTACAGTCTTGGAAGATAAGAAACATGAAAGCTAAAATTAAAACTGAAATCCTTATACTTTACTCTGCAGCAAATGCAAATACAGTTTATTATTGCATAATTATGTTGTAACAATTAGCCCACACTTTTTTTTTTCTTCTTCCACAAAGCCCTCAATCCTGCAAATATTTATTTGCTACTGGAGATTTTCTAGGACCACACACAGAATGTAAAGTGAACTACATTCATAAATCCTCAGATGGTTAGATATGAACTAACTTGGGTTAGGATAATTTGGATACCATAGCAAGACATGGCAAGAAAAAAATGTCATCAGTTTTATCCATCATAACAAAACCTGAGAATATCTGTGCTAATGCCTGTTTCTAGAATTAATTTGATAGAATTTTCCATGATGATGAATCTTTTACTTCAGTGGATCTGCTATGGCAGCACATCCTGCTGAATGAGTAAACCCCAGATCTGGGGAGAGATGACACAGTGTGCATAATAGTCACATTGAATGTATAATACTGTGCAGAAAGAATCCAAATTAAAAAATTCAGGCGAATGATTTATGCAAACAAATATATGTAATCATAAAGTTGTATTAAAAAATAGTTTTGTAAGAGGAAAATGTCTGTAATTTACAAAACTCTAAACTGTGAGGTTTTATACAATTTTATTCCAAAGGTTTTGTGCTATTCTTACCCTACTTTTCAATATATATTTACTTTCAATATGTTAGTAGTCAATAAAAATCCCAGTAAAGCAACAAACCTCTCTAATACCCCCACCAATGCCATTAGCTACCAACAAAAAAGGTATGGTATTTTGCATTTGCCCTGCAAAGGAGACTGAAGTTAACACATCCTGATTTATTTGTTTTGGCCATTAGTGGTGAAACAAAATAATGTGGAAATGCTTTCAGTACCCTGCAGTTCCTCAATTTGTCTAGTTCTTGTCTTATGATTTATTTTTCCTAGATGCTGTTGTCACTGAATTCAGCAGCACCCTCCTGAATCTTGCAGTGAGGCTAGAGATAGCGAGGGCAGGCAGGGTTTCCTTTCAGAAGCAGGAGGTCAGGCAGAGTGTTAGAAGGGCAGGTTGGGGTCAGGAT
The DNA here is from genome assembly GCA_037305975.1 of Chrysolophus pictus. Classification (NCBI taxonomy): domain Eukaryota; kingdom Metazoa; phylum Chordata; class Aves; order Galliformes; family Phasianidae; genus Chrysolophus; species Chrysolophus pictus. Next base: position 34,051,613 of record CM074577.1, on the reverse strand, counting down.
AATACAGTAGGCCTACAGAGAGTACAGTTAGGTTAGCATATTGTGCTGAGGTTGAAAGCCTTTCTTAAACCCTGATCCATCTTCATCCTTGTAATTAGGCAGCCCCAGCTTCCAAAGAAAGTGTTGCTATGGAACACATTGGCAAATGAAGGCAAATTTGTGGCCTTCATTTAAACGTTGGGCCCATTGTTCTTCCTGGTGTAACTGGTGATCAAGAAGGCAATAAAACGGCATGGCCATTAAATGTCCTGAGCTGAAATTGAAAGGGAAGCTTTTATATAGCACAAGCTGCTATGTGGAGGCTGTAACTTTCACCCTTACGTGAACCAGAGTTTACGGAAAGGCCTGACGGCATGGTTCTTGTTTCACCTCCAGGAGGTGGGGAGAAAAAAGGGGGAGAAATCAAAACTAAATAGAATTAATGAGCCTTCACACATTGTCCTGTTTCTTTTGTTGTGAAAAAGCTGAGCAAAAATTAAGTGGGATAAGAGAGGGTGGAAAAGAAACACCATTAATATCAGGTTGTAAATTCTACAAAACATTAACTTCATTACATGGCAATTACTGTCTGTAATTGGCAGAACGAAAGATTCCACTTTCTCATCAGTTAATAGTTGTATAGGACTCAGCATTTTTTTTTTTTCTTGGCAAAGGTCACACCATTGATAAAAAGAATACCTTAATGTGAACTAAAAGTATAACAAGTTCTTCTGCAAATAGACAAGGGTGTAACTATTAATTTCTGCTAAACATATTGCTCTATTATTTTGTGCCAAAATGTGGCTCACATAACATTCATGATATAAAAAGGCAAACATTTATTATCATGACTACTGACCCCAGTTTTTTGATCAGTACAAAAACATGACTGAGAAAGGAATAACATTCTAAAAAAAGTGCGTGGTTGAACATTGTTATTTTTTAGTTTCTGTAAAATAACTTTTAAGGATACACATGGCAAGAAACCACATGCTGTATGAAGAAGCTTTCTAATTTTTTACAATTTCTTTTGTTACACCTTCCACTTGACCTTGCTTTGCATTTATCGATTATCTAGTGTATTTATCAAAATTTTTCCCATAAGATGTAAATTCAACTATATCCTGCCTCAGGTTTATGCATGTAATTTCAGCTAAAGCCAGCCTCCTTAAGACAGTTCAATGTTTGGCAAATTTTTTGATGCAGCTGGAGGGGAAGACGTTAAATTTAAACCAATTTTGGATTTTTTTCTGATTTTATAAAAGAAGCATTTATTTAAATAATTACATGGTTAATGAAAATGTTGAGTGAACAGATATATTTTTCATATAGACATAAAAAAAAAAGTTTGATTCATTTTTTGTCACTAATGCAGCCAAAAAAAGTCAAAATTTTAGGATCTCTCTCATAGAATTCAATCATTCATCTCAAATTGGAGTGGAAAAGCTAAAACATGAAAAACACAGAATGAAAATGTATGCCTAAATTTACTTAAGAATTATTGAACTATATAGTTTGCATATTTTTGATTAACAGAAAATATTAGAACACGGTGGAGTCAAAATATTTTTGGTTTGTGTTTTTTAGTTAAAAAGTTTGCATCCATTCTGTACTTCTGAGCTCTCTGTTAGTCAAACTACTTCTCTTTATGCATCCAAAACATGCCATTTCCAATGTGGAAGACACAGTTTCAAGAACAAACTACTTCTGAAGGGAGAAGAGCTTAAGATGAGTGAGTGGTCCATCACAACTTTTGTGAGATGCAGGTATTCTACCACTGACAGATGTAACATCAGTGTAAAAAAATGACATATTGAATATTCATGGACAAAATTTTTAAATTAAAAGTCACTTAATATTCAGTTTTTGTATAACAGGTTTTAATTTTTTCTACTTAGTTTTATACATCCTTATCTTTATTTGATAAAAATATTTTCTGAATTGTTTCATCACATTATTTTTAGCATATTTATGATTTTGTAGCTGATATTTTCTCTGTATTGATTTCCTCTATACTTTATTTTTAAAAGTAAATATTATTTTCTCTTCTGTCCAAATAGCCAGAAAAGTTCAAGGGCATGTCAGTAATTATGGAAAAAGTCCAAACATATGTTTTCACCATGTTTGCAATGGTTCAAAGAAAGAAAGATATAAGATCTTCCTGAGGCTAAGAATAGTTTGTACGTTAGAAGATGTGTATAGAGCACATAGTCACTTCTTTCTAAGAAACATGAAACCCAGTGCTTAAGTAGAAAGAGCATGAAATGTATCAAGTGAAAAGCTGAGGAAAGAGAATTTATTCATTAAGTATTACATCATTACTACCAATGACCCTTTGGTTGTTATGCATATATAGACCAGAATATGGCCTGTGATAAGTTATATATAAAAAACCAATTGATTAACTGTCAAAAGAAGGGATTCATTCAGATATATTTAGACATTGTAAGACTTTGTCTGCTAACTGTCAGAATGAGTGAAATAGATACTGCTTCACAAAATTTGCTCTTTGGCTGCTATGTCTACACTGTGTTTACAGAGTCACACAAGTACTCAAGTACTTTTTCTGCTTGGAAAACTTCCAAGAATAATATATTGGCCTAGTTTTATCAATGGTGTTTTCCACAACATGCAGCAATCTGGCAGTAGATTGTCAGCTGATTTGATTTTACATCTGACATCTGCAAAGTCCGTGTCTAGCCTTCAGGTCTTATGCATCCCAGTGAAAGAAGATCTAGCTGAAGCAGGAAGCTACACAGTATGATTCAGTTCAATGTAGTACTCTGAGTGAGCTGAACCAGCCTGGGATCTGGAGGCCATAGAGACAGGTCAGTGTTGCATTCCTCATGGACCAATTAGTACCACCTAAAAAAGAATTGAATTAATATATCTCCGTGGTACTGCTCGGTTCAGAAAAAATGTAGCATCTCTGCCAAGGGGATCAATGACATTGCAAAGCTTTCCTGGTCTACACTTCATCAGAGGAGTCCATTCCACCAACTAAGCCACAGTTAGAACCTGCACAGTACAGTTGGGAATCAGATCCACCCTCCTTAGAAAAGGGTTGCAGAAACAAATAAACATATAGAAAAGATAGTCTTCTCATCTACTGGTAATTCTGATGCAAAAAGGTATGTTTGAAAGGTGTTTATGTGGCTAGAATTCTGCATGTAGTTGGGACACAGTTTTTGCTGAGGACAGAAAGATGAGGAAAGACTTAACGTGATTTTAAAGCTTCAGTTTTTGGAAAGATTCCCTTTTCTGGCAGTATTGTATATGTGTAAAAAATATGTTTAGTATCATATTTTTATCTTTAAAATGCCCTATAGGTAGTGCTGTTATTTTAAAGAAGCTCAGCAAAAATCAGCCTTCAGTCACCTTACTTTAAAGTTACAATAAAGGAACAGGAAAAAAAAATCTGCACAACACTGATATTCTGTTTCTTATGTTTCAAAAGCAGAACTGAAGGTGAAGCCATTAGAAATCTTCCTGACAACTTCAGGAATAACAGGAAGCAAGGAGTTTTAAAAAAGGAGGAAGTTCTAAAATCAAATAAGTGAAAATAATGTTTTGGACTTCTTTGTCATAGATTTTTATTCATAGTTGAATCAAAAGACCCAGAGGTACTTACTAGCATTTGAGGCAGTTCTTTACAACATACAGAGCTCCACTGGAGCTGTCAAAAGTGCTTGACATACCTTGGGAATTAAGTGTCTCTTTCATTCTTTGAATGTTCAGATGCTGATTATCATCAGCAGTGACAACCTTAAACTGCTTCAGTAGCCTGCACTCTGTCTATTTACTGAGAAGAAATACATCTGTTTCATTCCTATGTAGTCTTTAGCCTCTTTTATTGGAATAGTGGCTAGTTTATATCCTGGTTCTGACAATTTAGAAATGTTGAAGAGAAAACTCAGGTAGCAACCTGAGAGTGGGCCTATAAGTCCCATCTCTATGGATTTAGAGTAATGGTGCTTTTTACTTTGAATTCTATAGATGTGCGGGAGCATAGTTCATATTAGCAGATTTTCAGGTGCAACTCGCAAAGACTTAAGCATGTCAGATGCTATTTTGTTCTCAAAGAACTCCTGCCGATATTTGTGTTTTTAGCAAAACTGGTACAGAAACTTGGTAACACATTTTTGTCAGCATGACACATCTTTGTCAATAACTTGGCAACATCTGTTTGTGGGGTGGGATGTGTATACTGCAAATCCACCCTCGTAAAGAATGCAGAAGTACCTCAGTGAAGAAAATATTGAATAATTATGGATATGTGATGTCATTCATTTAAGACTAGCCAGTCAGTTTAAGGAACATTACTAAAACATGAGACGTAGTTTAAAGGGTTGTCTCAGCTCAAAAATAACACCGCAGCTAATTTTTTATTTTATTTTATTTTTGGGGGTGTTGGGGGTGCCACTAGAATTGCCTGAAGAAGCTAGAACTGAGTGCCACTTAAAAAAAATCACTGATTGAAAACATTTTGTCTCTCTTTAGAGTCCTGGGATGTAATAAGACTCACACTAGTCCTGCAAGTCACATTTTTCTTCCTCTAGCTGGTTGTGGGATTTATTCCAGACAGAGGCCCAGGGAGTAACGTGGCAATCCATCTTAGGATAATTATGTGAGCACTGCCACATAAGACCTGATACCCTCAGGACAGAGCATGCTTCCAACTGCTTTGTAATATTATCTTAAATACTTCTTCAAAACAGTTCACATACCGATTCTGTAAGTGCTTTTTTGTAATGCTTCATGGAGACGTTGGTGAGGGAATTAGTTCACACCAAGCTCACTTTTGGCACATTGAAATACGTGTATTCATATGACACTTCCCATAGGATAACCTGATGAGATCGGAGTGTAGAGTATTTTGGAAGTGCCATAAGTTTGTGACAGACATATACCATTTGCTCCTTCACATGGGAAAATCTTATTGAGTCCTACTGTAACTATCATAGTCCTTCAATTTCTATCCCTTACCGCTTTTCATCTTTTCATCTAATTCACATTTTTCCTCTGAGGTCATAATATCTTTGTGTCTTGTTCTTATTTCAATACCTGAAATTAAATGGATTCTCCATTTGCAATCATGTTTTGATCTCAGTATTAATTTAGGTACTGATGTACCGTGGAGTGTCTTTTTTCAAATAATTTTGCTGTTCAGACACCCAAATATTGCATATACTCATCAAAAATGTCAAAGGACTGTAGGAGAAATGGCTTGTATATGTCCAACAAGATTTTTTTCTAAGCTACGTTTCAGCCAATGGGCACCAATGGAAAACTCATTGCTATGCAGCGAATGAGTAAATTTTGCATATACTTTATCTTTCATCTTTCAAGTTAGTGTAATGCGCCAAGTTCTCACACTCCTTTTGTTTCATTAGCTTCATAGTTTCTTTCACTAAATAGTCTACACAGCACATCTGAAATTTTTAACAATTTTTTTTTAGCTGTTATCCAATAAAACTCATTATCACTCCAAGTGAAAAATTGGGCATGTTTTCACAAAAATTTTTAAAAAGAATTCTGAAACATGGAATATTCTTCTGTTCAGTGGTGCAGTCATTCATGACAGGTGGTAAGCAAACCTATCCAAGGAGTGAAATTCCAAATGGATGGTGATAGAATCCCTCTATTTACACTGATAAAAGTTTTTCTTTCTGTGCTTATAAGATTGCAGAACCACAGAATTGTAGGGTTTGGAAGGGACCCCTGGAGATCATCTATACCAACCTCCTGATAAAGCAGGTTTCCTACAGTAGGCCGCACAGAAATGTGTCCAGACAAGTCCTGAATAACTCCGGAGAAGAACACTCCACAACCTCTTGAGCAGCCTTTTCCAGTGCTCCATCATTCTGACAGTGAAGATGTTCTTCCTTGTGTTTTCATGGAACTTCCTGTGTTCCAGTTTCTGCCCATTGCCCCTTGTTCTATTGCTGCATGCCACTGAAAAGAGGCTGGCCCAATAGACTTGACTTCCACATTTTAGATATTTATAAACAATAATGAGATCAAGGTGCATATTTCAGATGATTATTTTCCCATCCACATTTTGACCGTTATCCAGATGTCTGTAATATCAAGAGTGGCTGCTGAACACATGCTTGCTAATTTGACAGTTAGGTGGGGTGTTCTTTGGTGGAGACTTAAAATCTGCTCAACATTCCACAGCTTGGATTTCTATCCTGCAGTGTTTGCACAAGTTTTATAGGAGTACAGGATAACTGATGGCTAGAAAATTGAAATGGCAGCATAATCATAGGCACCACAGCTACTGTAATTAGTTCATCTGTCCTAGAGAACACGGAAAATAACCTTTCAAGAGATGTTTGAAAAAGACCAGGCTGCAGTCCATCCACCAAGGCAGGCATTTATATAACAGAGTGTACATGATATCTGGCCAAATGCTACCATAATAATCAGAACAATTACTCTACTGATGGTCTCAGTCTGATTAACTTGCCTGTCACTGCATGGCTCAGGGTTGCAAGTTCTTTTTGGCTCATTGCAAGGTTCTTACTGAAGTTCCGTAGACCTTGTATTGAGCTTCTTTCATTGTAGCTTTATTATTCTGCCAGTTTCATATATTCAGCTCCTTGAGCTATGTGTTTTCCTAAATACCAACCTTATTTGCTAAGTTTGCAAAGTGTGATTAAGAATAAGCTGTAGAAATCTCACTGCAAAATGTAAGATGCAAAAGATTATATGCTTTTTTTTTACATCATTATGGATAAAAAGGAAAAAAACATGCAGATTTCTCCAGCAACATTTTGATCCTTAGAACTTGCACACCTAAAGCTTACTGGTAGTAAGACAAAACTACAAGACATATTAAGAAGAGATGAAGAAAGCAGAGTCATAACCAAGACATTGGAATATTTCTCCACAAAGCCTTGAAGCTGAGGACAGGCCAAGTGTTTATCTGGGTTTCAAGGGGATCAAGGCAGTGTCATACTTACCAGCTACTTATAGATTGATCCCCTCACAGCTGTAGATTGAGTTCTTGAACCAGTACGTGATACATTTCCAACAAGGGAATTGGTAATATTTGAATTGCTCAAATGATGCAATTTGGCCACTAGTGGCACACAGTATGGGGGGTAATCCACAAAACACAGGCTGAAACCCTACATCAGTGTTGCTGCATTCCCTGCAGACAGTAAGTTGTCTGGCAAAGAAACAAAGATATAGATATAGAGAGAAGGCTCCACTAAGTACTTAAGCTCCAGATTATATGAACAGCAGCACCACATAATTCAGAGCTGCCCCTGTCTGTATCAAAATGTCACTACTTTCCTAGCATATGAGGCCACAGTGCTGGCATTAGAAATAACATGTTTTTCTTTTGGCCTGAGGGGGAACTGAAATGCCTCTCTTAATAGACCTCCTCACTTCTTGCCATAAACACTATAGGATATGAGGATTAAAGGTTTTGACTGAAGACAGCATTCTTTGTAGAATTAAAAAAGGACCCTCCCATAAACAGCAATATTTGTGTGTAATGTTACGCTGTGTGTAACCCAACAGAGAATGCTTAGCAGCTTGACTTATGCAGGTTCAGCTGCTCAGCAATTGCTGATGAATAACAGCAGTGCAAATAATATATAATAAATATGAACATGTAATATGCATATATACAATAAATATTTATATAGATTATGTTTACCTCCATAAGTGTGTACACATATATAGATACTTAGAGATTATATATTAGTCATTGTTCTGTACCTTTTCTTTTGTTTCTAGTTCATAGGTAACATCATCAGACTGTTACCTAGAGACCAAAGATGATTTTTCTTACAAATATCTATAGATTTATTGATTTTAACCAAATTCATATTAAAAAAAAATGGGAGGGGGGATTGCAGTTATTATATACACAGTACTATAAAATGCTGTTGTTCAGAGAATTAGTATTCCAAAACTGAGATATTAGCAAATCCGTATAATCCAATAATCCAACTTAACTTTGGAACTACACTGTACTTTTGCAGTTGCAAGTACAGCATATTGAACAATATGACACATTTATAGAAAATTACCAGATATAATAAAAATATAAGTTTCATATTAATGACCTGTGAACCACCTTAGAAAACCGCTGTCACTAATTCCTAATAAAAAATCTAGCATTCTTCTTACAGGTCTCCTTAGGTTGGTACAGTACCAAAGACAGATGATTTTCCTTTTCTACTGTGAGCCAGTAGAAAAGCAAATCATTTCAAGTAGAAACAATATTTCATATCCCACTTGCCTATCATTCTTATTTAAGAAGAAATTTGTAAACATTTTAAGTGATCTATCTCAAAGAACAGCAGATAGAAATGCCCATCAGGATGTCTTACAAGCTGGAATTTCTGTGTGGGCTGGTGGCCAGGAGCAGTGGGAGCGTAACATCAAGGAAGGGCTTAGAGAAGCCAGGGCTGATCCCACCTTCATAGCTAGGAGAAGAATAGCTAGGAGCACCAGGGCACTGAACACCTCTCTGGGGGTGGAATTTCCATTATTGTTTGCTGTGGCAGATTAACACAACTTTAATTGTAGGTTGCTGGCATTCTCTTTTTCAGACCAGGCTGAAGACCCTATAGACATTAACATAATTTAAAAATAATGATACTTGGACAAACTTAGTTTGACTGGGGGTTGAACAGCAGTTCAGTTTGCTGCTGGAAATTTTTCAGTTAATCTGACAGTTTCTTGTTTATGAAACCAACACCAAACATTTTGTTCCTTTTAGTCCTACATTTGGACAATGTGACAACAGGAGTTCTGTATGCACTGACTCAATGCTAAACTTCTTGCCTTTAAATTAGAACAAGTATTTCTTCAGCTATAAGGAAAATACCCTCCCTTGGCCCCAAAATCCATGCTAACAATTCAAATGACTAAAATAAAAGGAAGAAACAACAACAGCAGTAAAAAAATGAGCACAATACATATGCCATGGCACTGAGACATGAATGTCAGGATAAACAGTCAAGTATTTATGAAGCTGATACTCAAAGCAAGAGGCACGAAGTGAGTAATTTATGGGTCCTAACCCATGGATTCTTCCTTCCCTGAGGAATGATATTTGGCAAAAAAAAAAAAAAAGTAAAAACAAGTGTTGAAACTTGGGCATAAAAAATTATTACTTTTCTATTTGAATGGCATGACTTTCTGAAGTTCTGGGTATTCTCAAGTCCCTCTGACCTCATCGCTGATATGGGCAAGTCAGATTTGAAAAAAGGCAGATCACATAAAGGAGTACCAAAGAATGACTGAAACATATAATTACAGACACTCAAGATTAAAAATACTTCCTTTAAGCCTTGCTCATCTGATTCTTTATCTCTAAATTAGACATGATATCAACCAAAGGCATTCATGAAAACTTGTTAGATTATTTAAGTGTGAAACATTAGGCACATGAATACCACAAAGTATCAGAAAACAAGAAAACAAACAAATAAAGAAAAAAGAAACACAAAATACATAGGTTTGGAAATTAAAAAAAAATGCAATAATATGAAATAGTCTATCTACTGTGCCTACTACTACTTAACCACGAACTTACTATCAATAGAAATACAATACAGAATAACAATAGAAACACACTAAATGCAATAGTGGTTGCTTTTAGATAGCTAACAAATATACCCTGGTGTGCATACACTGTGAAGCTTGATAATCACATCCTGATCCATGACATAATGTTACATACAGTAGCTGGATTATGTGAAGGGGAAAAAAGACAAATTAAAAACAAAAAACATTCAATTCGCTCTATAAATCTTTTTTTTCTTTTTTTTTTTCTTTTTTCTTTTTTCAGCCTAAATGTTGCACTTAAACTAGCAATAGTCATGTGGCTTCTAAGTAAAGTAAAATTTTATAATTTATTTTTATATGTTTATATTTTTTATTTGTACAATTGAAGAAGCTTCTTTGCAACTATTTCTTTTGCTCAGGAATTCAATAAAGAACTATGAGAACTTCTGTTTGCATGTACTGTCCTGTCCTGTCTCTTTCTGAAATCAGCTCTAGTATGATCAGCCTCAATCAGAGTAAACTGATGATTTGCTTTAATTACTGACTCTCAGATATAACCAATACTGTTTTGAGTGCGGCAAAAGATCCCTTATATTTATGTTTATTCTGCTCCTGATTGGAGTTGGGATTGAAACTGGACTATCTTAAAGGTCCCTTCCAACCCAAACCATTCTATGATTCTATGATTCTTGTAGCAAGGGGACCAAAAATGAACACAGTAAATAATCAAGAGTTAATCAAAACTAATAATAAGTTCACTAAGTTTATTTAGGAAGTTCAATATAGCATATCTGGCAGTTTAGCTCCTTCTAACAGCTCTGTACTACATATATTGCTTATAGTGTAGAAGTCACTCAACAGGAACGTTTATGTATTACTGGGGTAGAAGGGGTTAATGCTGTTGTAAGTTTTTTGAATAGGGAATGAGCAAATAGCATGGAGAAGTGTTTGCATCCAGTACTGCTCAAAACCCCTATTAAAACCCTACGTATGGTACCAAAACAGTAATTTTTAGAAGAGTACCAAAATTGGAGAAGGTTCAGAAGAGAGTTGCAAAAACAATATCAGGGTTAATGAAAGAGAAGGTTGAGAGGTGACTTGATTACAATGTATCATTTATGAAGAGAAAAAAGGAAGGGGTACAAATGAGCTCTTTAATCTAGTAGTGAAAGGCATAATAAAAATCAATGGCTTGACACGGAAGTCAGACAAACTCTTTATCATTGTAGGTCTCTGGGTCACAATGGAATGTCCTTTTATGAAGCAAAATGAAGTATCAGGCTTGATAGGGATTAGAGGTGAGACTCAAATTGTTGTTACAGTACTAAGTTAACCATCTTCCTCTCCTGAGAATGGCAGGCAAAGAACCCCTATTACCATTTGGTTTGTAGTTTCTCTGACTGGATACAAAGCAAGGTAGTGGTTTATTTATAAGCTGATTTGTTGGTAAATAGGTCATAAATCAAACCATCTGCTATCATAAAGGGAGTCAGTTATGTGACTTTCTTTGTTAGAACTTCTGTTTACTGAACAAAAAGTTATTGAAAAAAACCCATATTCTTGCAGGTAGCACAATTATTACATCTTTTTTTAAAAAACTCATTCAGATTTCTGCTTTCCTGTTCACTTTTCTTCTCCCAGTTTCCTGCCCTCATATACAGGTAGTGAAATCTTTCATCTGTCTCTACCAACAACACATTTCAAGAAACTAAGCAAGGTTAGTGTTCTGCCCATGTGGTAATATAGTTTCTAAGCATCTCCTTTCAGATTAAGCACAGGTGGGATAATTCTCCAAGTAACATGGAGAGACTCAGATATCTGAAGTGCTGACTTCTCTCACCTCTTATCTGAATGTTTTCTATGGGAAATTTTTGCTCTATTTGAAGGACAAAACTCCTGGAATGTATTTCTCTTTTTGACCATGAACACTTTTCAGAAGATTATCACTAGTTGGTATCACTTCCTTCTTCCAGGTGGAGAAAAATGGTCATTAGTTGTGGAGATTTGTTTTATAGTGTCTATGCAGCTAACGGAATGGGGCTGGTCTAAAACTACAAAGAAATAAAAGATCAGTGCAAAAAGAACTACAAAAACAACAACAATGTTTTACACATCTGGCACTGTGAAGGCATCAGGCTAGGTTGCTTTAGAGTCCAGACATATTGATTCTTAGGAAAGAATCACAGAATTGAGCTGTGAAATTTGCAGGGACCTCCGGAGGTCAAACCTCCTGCTCCAAGGCAAAGCCAGCTTAGTTCAAGTTACTCAGATGATCACAGGAAAGGTTTACATATGTGTGAAACCTTTCTAGAATCAGAAGCAGGTCTAATTACTTTATTTCCTGACTGTTTCATTACAGTTCTGTATCTCTTCTCTCTTCCTATACCTCTACTGTGGACCATGTAGTTCTTTAACTTTAGACTGAAAAGATCATAGTTGTCTCCGAGCTGTTACAGCTCACAAAAATTCCTGGATTGTTGTTACTAGCGCTAGAATCTATCTTACTAATGACCTCCTCATCTATAATATGTCATTATGTTTGAATCTACGCCTGGACATTCCCAGTAAATTGTCTCCTGCAGTGTTTTAGATTTAAATATTTAAATGGGACTAGAAGATATTTCTGGATCTCAGAACAGAGTCTGCATTCAGACAGCTGAGAGGAGCTTTTACTCACCCCGAGGCACAGATAAACTCACAGCTAGTTAAAAAATTTTTAGGAGTGTAACAACATGAGAATGATAGTTCTGTAAGTCTGGATAGTAGAGTACTCTTTCAATAACATAAACAAACATAAGGGAGGAAAAGAAATAGGCATTATAGAGAATTCCTTCTCTTGCTCTCCTCTCTCTGATTCAGCAATTGAAGGGGCAGGACTTTCTGAATCTGAAGTTTCATCCAGATTCCCAAGTTTGATTGTCACAGAGAATCTATCATTCATGAATCTGTGTCTTTGAACTTGTTTGAACTTCAAGGTTATCTGAGCTGAGATGTTTAACAGTTTAAATATGATGAGTAGGCAAAATCAGTTCGTGTACCTTTCACTGGTTGTGAGATATTTTTTATCAGATGTGCTATGGGTTCTGCATTGAGTCCTTCCTAGTAATTTCTCAGTCTTTGATCAGTGTAGATTTATCTTTCTAAGCTGAAGAATCTTATGCATTCCATCTATCATGCTTTAGAAACTGTTTCTTATCACGATCTTTCCTGCCTCCCTGTGCTTTTACCTTTGCTAGTATCCCTATATTATGCTGGTTCATCACTTTATATGTGCTCCAGAATAGACAAAGGTTGCCTAGCATTGATGAAGAAGCTCTTGCCAGATAAATCTTTGTCATAAAAAAAGTTTAGTTTTACTCAAGGGACTCATCTACTACCCATGTCTAGATTACAAGAGGTCAAGTCTTACATCTTAGAAAGAATCATAAGTGCATGTAAAGCAGAAATGAAGGAGGTAGAAACACCTTCACTTCTTCTATGTATGTGTTCTGGGCTCTCTGCTGCTAGCTTGGGTTGATCTTGTTTGTCAGTATGATCAGCACTTCTTTTCATAACACTAAATGCGTTGTTAACCTTAACTTCAAAAGTGGACAAAATGTCCATGAGCGATGTTGCTTGCTAGGCCATGTTACTAGAGAGAGGATTACTGTGTATCATGATGCCAGAATGTTGACTAAGGAGCAAGGCATGCATTACCAAAACTATATTTGCTGTTGGGCAGATATGCAGGAGAACAGCAGGGCGATAGATGAGATGAGTTTAGGAAAGAGATCAGAACAAAGTGTTGACAAATAACAGTGCTGGTGAACCAGTTCAAGCTGGAATTCAATTGCCCCAACAGATATAAGAGCATAGCAAATGTGGTGAGTCTGCCCAGAAAATCCTAATTGGGCAGGGAAACTCCTGCTGACAGTCAGGAAGGCTGTCTAGTCTCCAGCTGGGAAAATACTTTTGGTCCTATCTATACCTTTGAGTCACTTCAAAGAATGAAAATGCTACTAGAAGAATAATAACCTGATTTCTGCTCATCTTTCCTCACTCTTTGATTTCCATGTGCTGGCTCAGCCAGTAGAATCTTCCCACCATATTCTTTTGACTTCCAGGGCTAATATACAGTCACTGACAAGGATTGTGCCAGCTACTTCTCCCTGAAGGAGCTCATAGTGATGATATCCTGGCAATGCCATAAGAGTTCAGAAATGAAAAATTCAGGGAGCGAGAGAATTACTTTTCATATGTTTTATTTATTACACTTTTTACACCTATTAATATGTTACAGTCTGAACTCAGACACTGGTTTGAGGAGAAACACTTAAAATCTGTAACCTGTTACAGATTTTATTAGATTGATTCAATTTATTATAATGAACAGTGAAATATGAGTAAGAGTTTAAAATGTAAAGATAATCTCAGTAGAAAAGTGGGACAGCTGGCCTTTACATACCAGGAAGTTAAAAAACAGATACACCAACTTTATAAAACATAGTGCTAGATAGCCTTAGGGATATACTGAATTTGAAAGTCTTTGGTAAATGGCTGTAAAGCACTGAAGATTTCTTATTAATAACAGAGGAGTAGTGAAAGTATTGACCAAAATAACAACAACAACAACAACAACACATCATTTCTATTGCGTTGTTTCAAGAAAATGTTTAAGAAAAAGTTCCTTTAAACTGTCCAGGATAATACTTTTGATCTGAATGATCTTCAGGAATTAAGCAGTTAAAACAAAAAGCTTGTCTCAGAAGTGAATTACATTAAAATTTTGTGAAGCTAAGAAAAAATGGGAGAAAAAATAATTAATAATCAGTCTGAATAAGAAAAGAAACCCATGAGGAAAAAATGGTTTGTAAATATGTAACTATACATTGTGTCACAATGCATAAAAATAATAAATGTGGTTTGTTGTTGTTTTCTTTTTCCTAGGAAAGCTCTTCAGGTACTTTCTTTAAAGTCTAGTGTTCTTTGACTAGCGTGTCTACCTGTTTTTTGCTTGCTTGTTTCAGTGCATCTGTTCAGCAGCTTCTAAGAGACAACAGTCAAATACCTAGTCTCTATTTTGCTCAGTAGTTAGTTAATTAACTTGACAGTAAATTCTAAAACACCAAAGAAACAGTCTGAAACTCAGACATTTCAGGCCATTCTAAGAATGAATTACAAGATTTCTTTTCCACAGGAAGTTTGTTCATAAGTATGTATGTAGTGCTAGCTTTCTGAGGCATTACTAAGAATAATTAATTTCATGTCAGCTGTTCCAGCCGTGATTTTCACAGGTAGTTTGTCAGTTAACTGCTGCCTCATAATTCTCCTCTTTGTAGACGAAAATAAAATAATTGCTGTCTAAGTTTTCCTCAGTAGGCTGCAGTCATGAAATTCACAATGTGTATTCTGTGTTAAAAGGAAAATTGTCCCCTTAGTGCTGTGAATAATTTTAAATTCTACTTGACTATTGCTTCCTTATTTATCATAATCTCAGCACATATTTTTAAAGTAAGCTTAGACATTTAATTCCATCTTTTCTTTTCTGAGCTAAAGACCTCACGTTATAAGACAAAGGATCAGTAAGAACTCACAAGGATTCCTTTATCGAGAGACACTGGCAAAAGGTGCTAGTTTGAGATGGAAACTTGCATGCATTATGCCACTTGAGAATTGTGGGTTACTGTGTGTACACTTGGAGTAATTTCATTAATTTTGTAAAACAGCTGTTTTTAAAATTTTTAATTGGAATACTCCCCAAAAAAGAGCATTTTTGTGTAAAATACATTTTTATTGAGCATGAAAAACACTGAAGATAAAAGTAACTTTGTTTGCTAGTGCATCTGGAAAAATGTAGATAAGTATATCATACTGATGATTTATAACACATAAGAACTTTTGATTAGGTTTCCCAGCTCCAGTACTACCCTTAGCTACCATCTTCCCTGTAAAATTCCTCTGGCAGGCCAAGTCATATAGCTGAGTCCTGGAACGCAGTCATCCACCCCATTAAACTTGTAGCATGCTCTGACCTGGGTTGGGCCAGCCCAGAAAATACTCTTCCATACAGTGCACAGGGGAGCAGAGAAGTCAAGGAGAGCTCCTAGACAGTACCTGGGATACGGTTACTCTTGTTTTTGGGAGAAAGGTGGTTTGTTTAGTTCTGTTGATGAGAACTGCATCACACTGTCTGGTCAGGGGCCCAGAACACCACCACTGTCTCCAGAGCCAGGCTCCCTCCTGCTTATCAGTGCTGACATCTCCTTTAAAGAATCACTCAGTGCTTCCTTTCAAAAGACCGCCTCTCATGGGTGCTATTGCTTCATAGAATCATAGAATCATCACAGTTGGAAGAGACCTCCAAAATCATCCAGTCCAACTGTCCACCTACCACCAATATTTCCTATGTCCTTCAGTACAACATCTAAACATTTCTTGAACAACTGCAGTGACAGTGACTCCATCACCTCTCTGAGCAGCCTGTTCCATTTTCTAGCCACTCTTTCAGAGAAGAAATTTTTCCTAACGTTGAACTTGAATCTCCCCTAGCACAACTTGGGGCCATTCCTTCTAGTCCTATTGCTAGTCAGAAGGGAGTAGAAGCTGACTCCCACCTCACCACAACATCTCTTCAGGTAGTTGTAGAGAGCGATAAGGTCTCCCCTTAACCTCCTCTTCTCCAGACTGATCCAGAACTATCCCAATTTCTTCAGGTGCTCCTCATAAGGCTTGTGCACCAAATGCCCTTCTCTGAATACAGTTCAGAGCCTCAATACCTCTCTTGTAGTGAGGGGCCCAAAACTGAACACAGTACTCAAGGTGCAGCCTCACCAGAGCTGAGTACAGAGAGATGACCGCTTCCCTGCTCCTGCCAGCAACATTATTTCTGATACAAGCCAGGATGCCATTGGCTTTCTTGGCTACCCAGGCACAATGCTTGCTCATGTTCAGATAAGTGCTGACCAACACTCCCGGTCCATTTCTTCTATGCAGTCTTCCAGCAACTCTGCC
The DNA here is from genome assembly GCA_037305975.1 of Chrysolophus pictus. Classification (NCBI taxonomy): domain Eukaryota; kingdom Metazoa; phylum Chordata; class Aves; order Galliformes; family Phasianidae; genus Chrysolophus; species Chrysolophus pictus. The sequence continues at coordinate 34,035,107 of CM074577.1, read as the reverse complement.
ACAAGCCTGTGGTGCTGACTGGAGTTGTTGCAGCCAAAGTGCAGGACCCAGCACTTGGTCTTGTTGAACTCCATCCCATTGGCCTCAGCCCATCAATCCAGCCTATCCAGATGCCTCTGTAGGGCCTTCCTACCTAACACAAATGGACACATCCTCCCAACTTGGTGTCATCTGCAGACTTACTGAAGGTCCACCCAGTGCCCTCATCCAATAAAGGTATTAAACAGAACAGGCCCAAATACCGACCCTGAGGAACACCATTCATGACCAGTCACCAGCTGGATTTAGCTGCATTTGCTACTACTCTTTGTGCCCAGCTCTCTAGTCAGTTCTTTACCCAGCAAAGAGTTTGTATGATAGATCACTGTTTTTCTCATTAATATTTATCTGGAATGTGGGAGATTTAATTTCAATAACTTCATTAACCCAGGCCTGTAGTATCCAAAACTAATAACTATTTAATAAAAAACATACAGAAACAGTTCTCAATGTAAGGACTAGAATCTAGGTCTGCCCACTCCCAGACAAATGCCGTAGGCACTAGGCCACAAAGTCATGTTCCTTCTTGCACTTCTCCTGATATCTTCCATGCATATTGCATCACTTCCTCTGCAGACGAAGGGTTTCAACAGCAACAGCCCCCTCCTTTCCCAGCTGTGTGTCTTGTGGTTAATGCAGTCTCCTAGGAGAGGGGAGCTGTGGCTCTTAATCTTTTCAGACATAGGATATTGACTGAGCCTCAAATGCTCCAGTCTCTAGGGAATCTGTAAGAGGTAGGCAATAATACAGCTGTTACTTTGTTTTTAAAGGGAACACGTGTGGTCACATTTTGTGTGGGACCTGTCATAAAGTCCCTATGTACACATGAAATCTCTGCCTACATGCAGGTTGGCACTACACAGAGCTGCAAGCAGAGCAGCTCCTGTTTTCCACATACCTGTCAGAGCTTGGTTGCAAACATGTTCTACTCAGGTGGGGCTGTTTGTGGGCACAGTGCCCAGAGAGCTCTCTAAGGAGTTGGGGAGACAGTCAGGTAACTCCACTGGTGGGTGGAAACTGTACTTGAGCCTTTGAGGTTGGAGTTTGGAGCTCTGCCACACCTGCCTTAGTTCTGCTAAGGGACTTACGAGCTTTTAGGAAATCTTGTCCCTCCTCTTGGGACAAGAGCAGTGGAAAAACTTGTTCACTTCTTATAAAGTTTTTGTTGTTGAAGTTACCCACAACTTTATACATTTGCTTGTTTGTGTTTTCGTTGAATTACAAAAACTTTCCCTGTTTAACTGAAGAACCCTCATCATCAGATATCTTCTTGTACAGATGCTTGCAGACGAAGATTAATCCTATTTAGTCTGTTCTGTTAAATAGATTCTGATCTTTAACTATCTCATTGTAACACATATTTCAAGGCCTGTCAATCCATCCCACAGTGATTTCAACAGAGTCAGTTGAGATGAAGTGGTTTAGATTGTGATTTGTTTTGAGATTTTAAATTTTATTTTAAACAGTCAGGAGTTGGGAATATCAGAGAAGTAAATGTCAAACTTGCTTTTTGTAGTAATTCCATGAAACAAATCTGCTGACATTTCAGTTCAGAATTAACAGAATTCTACAATCTGATGGCTTCTCAAAGCTGTACTTGAAATTAGTAAATAATGATTCAATAGTTGGAAGGGGGATTCTGTAGAGCAAATGTTTTTCTCTCAGAAATCACAATGATTTAATTGGTCATAGTTAGCTAAGTGCACTTGCTTCGAATGGGAACTGAAAGTGATTTGACCTATTGCCCAACTAATATTCCCTATGGAGAACAGCTTAAAGACAGTCTTGACAAAGTACAGAAAAATTACATTTATGCTAAATGTGACAGTGAGGTCTTTCAGAGCAACTTGCCAAAATACAATAGAAACCAGTGTGCTCTCAATAAAATATAAAATCTTGAAACTTCGTTATGTATGAAGTATGTAATGTTGAATACGTAAATTTTTAAATGTACACCATGTATATATAACTTCCTATGAATGTATATCTAAAGAGACTTTCCCATTTGAAAAGAAGCATTTCAAATGCTGTAGTATAACTTTAAGTTAATACAACTGAAAATTACGAATTATTTAGATTAGTTTTGTTTTATTTAAGGACCACATGCATTTAAAATTAAGATATTTGTCCTGAATTTCTATATGCCATTTATGGTGACAGCCCCCTACGAGCTTCATAATGGTGGTTTCAAGCATGCTTACTGGAGGAACAAATTGCATTCATATGAGAGACCGGAGTATGACTCTGCCTTGTGCTTTGAAAAATCTCGCTGTGAGCATAGAATTTACTGCCACAAAAGCAAGATGCTGGAATATTTCTTCCCATTAGTATGGACCTCTGCTGAAAGTACTGTAAATAAAATATTCTGATCTGCAGCAGCAATGATTCAGTGCACTTCTTCACTGTATTTTAAGGCATAGTGCTTTGACATCAGAACAAAATAATGTGCAAAATGCGTACTCCTCTTTTGCCATTCTTCTCTGGCCTCTTAGCTCCTTCCCTTTCAGTGAGGGAAAGAGTGGCACATCACAGATGGCACATAACTGACCATGAAAATATTGAAAAATACTTAGCAGAAAAAATGCAGATAATGATCTAGAGAATTTTTGCTGGGTGAAATTTATTTTTGAGTTGCACTGAAAATTATTATTTTTTATTTGTGTGTTTCATGTCCTTTGTATGATGTCAGGATTCTGTGATTCTTCCTGTCAGATAGGAAGTCCACGCCAGTCTCAGTCATCAGGTAGACAGATTCAAAATAAAATAAAAATATTTTAATTATATTTTATGTATTATTATATTTTAATACAACTGCAGTCAGCCTGAACCAAAATAGTCTTTGAATATTCTTTAGAGGAAAACTGAAAAATGCACTGACATAGTTGAATCATTTCTGAGTCTTTTATCAAAAAATGTTTTATTGTAGACCTTGCACTTACCTCCAAAAGCAATAGTATCAAGAGTGTAGTCATTAATATATATAATGCAGATATTTAGAAAGCCATCAGTCTTCTTGCTCAGGAATCTTTATCAACTTATCTAATCCAGTTTTTTTTTACTTGTTGTTTTTAACATGTATTGGAAATGTATGTAATATTGACAACCTCAGTAAAGAAAAGTTTGTAATCCAATTTTGAAGAAAAGGTTTCATCTCTTTAAAGTTGATAATGCTATTTACTATTTTTTTTCCCATGGCTTTTTTCTGGCTAACTATTCTGTATGCTGTAACCAAAAGAAATGCAGGAGTAGTAATATAATTGGCTTATAATGTCAAATATAGGATAAACCTCTTTGCTAAAGCAAACCAGGTTTTTGTTCTTACTGTAAAATTTTGAGAATTATAGCATGGGAATAACTGGAATGCATGTGTACTTGCTATACTTCATCTTCCACAGGAAATTCAGCTTTATTAAATGTACCGTATTCAGGTTGAGTCCTCAGTTCAAGACTGAATCTTCATTCGTACTCTTAGATAGTCACAATACTCATTTGTGAACACAATCCATGTAAGCAGAAGATTCAGATCTGGTAGATAGATGCACTGCTTAATTAGATACAGAAACCTGTTTGTCTTGACAAGTTTAAACTGTGAACACTCAATGAAAAGAACAAGTTAAAAGCTTACTTTAGGAACATACAGCTAAAAGAGGTATCTGTTTTGTGACAAATATTTATGACATGGTGCTAAAACATGATTAATTTTATGAAATTTGTGAACATGTATGAATAGTAGAAACTTTTATTTCAACTGTAAAGAAATTCACTTTATTCAAGGGACATCAATCAGTTTAATTTATTATGCACTTGAAACTCATTAACAGTAGAATAACGTAGTTGTATATTTCAAATGACTGATACAAGACAAGTGTTAAATTGCTGCAGAATTTGTCAATTATTATGTGAAATATTCACTATAAAGACTGATTTTCACTGAAAAATCATAGCTTTAATATAATCTATAACATTCCAAGTTGCCTCTTGTGAATATGGCATCTCTACATTTTCTCCATTCTCTTTCTTCTGCTCACACTTCCTCTGATGGGATTGCCTTATGTGGTGAGAGGAGGGAGAAAATTAATTAGCTGGGGAACTTGTGGGGTGGTAGAAATCATCTGTTTTTCAGTTTTAGATGCTTGGTGGGCTAACTGGACCAGTGGATCCATTCTAGTGTGGTTTTACTGATAAATAGCCTCAAGTAATAGAAGTCAAAACTGTGATTGCCACTAGGACAAAAGAAGCAGCTGCACAAAGGCCTCTACCTTTGTTCTCCAACAGCCTTTTGGTCCCTCCCAGTTAGGATGAGTGGAGCAGGATTTCAACTTTTTATTGAGCTAATGAGTAATACAAATTCCAGAATTTTCCATATTGTCCACTTCACAATTAATTAAATTCCCTTGGAGACAAATTAGAGAAACATTATACATCTTGGCCATGGACAGTTTTGCATGGCCAAAACTGTAACTGCCCCTGTAATTTGCCTATGATATAATGAAATTAAGTGATTTAAATAAATTAACAATGGACCAGATTCAGCTTTCAGTAATTACTAATTACTGCAATACTGTTATAGCAGAAAATAACCTTCATGGCTTCTAGCCCAAGAAGGCTCAGTGGGACTCTTACTTTAGTCTCTAGGAAGAAAGAGCTCTGGCAACTGAGGAAATCATATTCCCTACAGTGGTTATAACACTATGGGAACAGGCGATACCACAACTATCTCTTGAGAAAATGAAATTTATAAATGACAATACATAAAGGATATAGAGGTATGTTATTAGGAAACTTTCTCAATAGATTCTCATCCTCATTTATAGCCAATTACTTTTTTTTCCTTCAAAGTTCATGACACAAAAAAATCTTAGAAGTTAATAATAAAATACCTATTTTTCCAGGCAGTAGCTAAATGAGGAATGAGGCTACTCCTTATAAATCATCTTCAAACTTGAAGAAGATGATCATATCAGAAATGATTCAACAGGTTGGAAACATATCAGGTTGGAGGGCAATCGACTCTAATTTACATGTACAGCTTCAGCATTTAATATTATCAAAGGATTTTAATATTTGGTACTCAAATATAGTCAAATACAGTGAATACTAGAAATTTTCAGACAGTGATTTTGTCCATATGTGCTGAACCTTCTTGCTACAATACTGATCCTAAGAAAGAAAAATTATGAATAAACTATAAAAGATGGATGTATTTATTCTGAGTGCACAGAGGGTGTTGTAAACACAATTTGCAACATGGAGGTGTAAACTCACTCAATTCGCTGCTTTTCAAATTGTAAGAGATACCTTAGATAAACAGTCATGCTGAATTTGTTTTTTCTTTTCCTGGCATCATCAACAGCTTATCCAGAAGATGCAGCTGGGATGGCCAGTGCATTGGATACAATATGGCAATTCTTCTGACAGGAAGCTTGTTTTTATGGTCTTGTTAATAATTACCAAAGAGAAATATTTTTCTATTGTGTGATGATAATTATGTCATCTTTAAAATGAGATAGTTATGACTTACTCTGTAGAATGTTAACATTTGATTCTGTTTAGACATGCTATTACTTATTAAAAAAAAAAAAAAAACAGATTTTTTTTCTAGATTTTTCTCCAACCCAAATCAGCCTCACATTTAATGTAGTTCTAAGGGTTTCAAGTGTCTGAGGTAAAATATTAAAATGGAGAATTAGAGATTGTCGTTATCTGCTAATTCTCTAATTATAGTAATATTTCTTCCAAGCTAGTTGAGGCTATTTTTACCAATATGTTTTAATATCAAAAATTCACCACTTAATTCTCTCAGTTTCATCTTTCATAACAGTTATTTTTTTAACTCAGATTCATAGAAAAGTATGATTCACAAAACTTTGCAGCGTTCCTTGACTGAATTTTACCTGGGTGCTGACGCCATGCCAAATCTTCATTTTACACAGCTATTGCAAGATGACAATGGAAAGACAAATGTTGGTCTTCCACAAAATTCCCAGTTGAACTCTGAGTTGCAGCTTTGTATTCTATCTACTACAACTATATACATCAGCAATACTCCCATTTATTTAGCTGGTCAAAAATGTAAGCATCCAGGCTAATTTATTGTGGGATTATAGGCTTAAGCACACACATGCAAACACATGCACTTCTGTTGTGATGAATTACAAAAATATCCACTTCATCCACACTAAACCAGACTGTCCGAGTTTTTAAGGTGAAAATTGGGAAACTGCAAAGATGGGGCCCAGGCTATTGTGAGGCATAGGAGGGTGCCAGATACTGCTGCCCCTTGTACTCTGTAGCTCAGCCTTTAGTAGTGGCACACTAGCGAAATCTCTGAATGATCTGGGCCTGTTCCTAGGCAAGGCTGTTCACAGTCAAGAGGACTCTTCTTCAGAAGATAAGGAATGTGCAGTGGTCTTGCCAGCACACTTGAAACTGTGTCAAGGTCTGTCCTGATATTTTTGTTTTGCATCTGTAGGGGAGTCAATGGTCAGGACCTTCTATCCCTGATGTGTCTAGTAGCTTAGCACTTCTCCAGATATGCCCAAAAAAACCGCTCATGGGCTGCCTGAAGGCTGGCCTTAGGCAACCTGATGGGCAGTAGTGTAGATAGGAGAATACATGCTAGTCAGCTGCTTGTGTGCACTCCCGAGACTTCTTTTTAGCAGCAGTGCAGAAATAGCTAATGTAAGCAATTATAACAAGAGTGAATCTCTACCTTCCCTGGACAGGAAGAAAAAACAAACTTGAACCAAATCTCAGATCTGAAGGCTGACCTCTAGTTTCAGTCTCTAGTAGGATGTCTTCCTACCTGCAAAGGATAATCATAACTAGCCAGTGAGAAGTGGCCTGACTGTGATTTATAATGTTCCTCAGAGTCCAGTAGCTTCTAAAGCAAGGATGAAGGAAAGAGAAAAGAAGAAATCATTGTTCTTATCTTAAAGGAAAACCTCTAGCATATTCCAAATATGTTGAAGTATATACATATTTGCATTTGAAAAAGCATTAAAAAATATAAATGTATATACATATTCATAGATGTTTAAATTCTGTTTTTATTTTTCTCATAGTTCTATTTAGCTGACTCTAAATACTTTAAAGCAGGAAATCAAGGGTATTGCCCCTCACAGAGAGTTGTTAACAGGTATGCAAGTAAAGAGATTAAAATTAAAACTTAGGAAAAACACAGACATTTTTTGTTACCTACATAAGAACTACAAGAGTCTAGAAACAAGCACAAGTGGCAGCTTCTTGAATATGAAACACAATAAGCAATAATCAGTATCTTATAGCATGATAGCCAACGGCAGTGACATTTGAACAGCATGTCTTCTCTAAGCTTAGATAGCTTGGTGGCGCATATCGGCAAGTGCTTAGCCATGTTAACATAAACCCTCATTAGACAGGATTAGGCTAGAAACAGTGACAAACAGGATGGACACTAACCCTCTGAGGAGCCAATTCAGACACTACACACTAATTATCCTTTTAAATTACTTTAAGAGTCAGGGAATGAATATCAGTGTATGTGCATATGACTACATGGGGAATTGTGTTTTACATACTACAACCTGTTTGTATTTTGCAAGTTTTAAAATTATTTCTCCTCCCTAATCAGTTATCAGGATTTGAAACATTTATTCTTCAGAATCCTTGGACGATGATTAACTGATGAAAAATGTTATGGCATTTTGTGTTTTTCCTTCAGGAGGAAACAACCAGAAACTTATCATCCATCAGTATCTCCCATAAATGGCTATTAGTAATCCATTTTGGAAATGCAGTTTAAGAACAGTCATAGTCCTGAGTTCAAATACTGTGAAGTATAGTAACATTCTCTTTAGGCTCCATGGCAAACTTACCAGAAATCCTAAATAAGGATGCTCTAAAGAGAAGACAGAATATAAATACTGAGTCAGGGAATTACACTCTGATTTTTACTTCTTGATTCTGATCTTGATTTTTTAAAATCTGTTATAGGTTAATTTGAATTTATTCTTATTCTGCAAAGTAGAGTATGTTCTGTAATTACTCTTACATTTCTTAAACTCCATTGCTGTCATGCAGTCAATCAGTATGAATCATAATCACATTCTGAGGTTGTAGTGTTGATTAGCTGCTATTCTTACTAAAGACAAAAAAATGCAAAGATGTTGGTTAAAACAATGTTAAATGTGTTTTATATAAAATTTATTAAAGGAATGAGAATAAAAAACTTCTACACATAAGCAATAAAAATTCAAAAATGAGAAGTGGTCAAACTAGTAGGATGCTTTCCCTATTTACTTGATAAAATAATAATTTTTACATTCATTGACTTTTTATTTTTCTCTTTTATCATTAAAGTGTTCTTAAAATAATTAAATTACATCAGGATATTTTGAGAGTATGTCATGTCACCATTTTTGCAAATAAAACACAATTCAAATGTAACTTGGCAGGCAGTAAATACAGGCTTTTACTTTTAAATATTTTACGTTGGTACATTTTCCTTTTTTCAGATGTGGAACAATAAGTTTTATCAAGATTTTTTGTGAACTCTTTGAAATGTTCAAGATAGTATACAAGACAAACTTTTACATCTAAAATTAAAGTTGAGGCATTAGTGGTGATATTACAAAAATATCACAACACTTTTTATTGTACACCAAGGGAAACACATCAAAGTGTTTACAGATAAATAAAAGAAAATTCCATCTTAATTTTCTGTTACTAATTTGCATGAGTCAAAGTTTCAAAGCAAGCTCATTTTGATTAATAAATACAAGTGACAACATTTTTACATGCTGCTTTGACTAATTTTATAAACACAGTTACAGTGTGAATCTGCATTTTCTGACAGACTAAGAATTGCACACAGAATTGCACACAAAAATCTTGTGCATCATTTCTGGCAACTCTAATACAGAATGAAATGCTGATCTTTTCATTTTTGACAGCAGTGCTACTTCTGATCTTTTGCAAAAATCATGACAGCAACTGAAAGAAAAGAAAGGAATATTTCTTTTTAAAATCTGTTATTTCAATCAGCAAATAAATTTCAAAATCTGTTCTTCTTACTATTTTTATAGTAAGTAATATTTGACTTCATGGATTATCTGTGCAGAAATAAGACAGCAGCAACATGTACAGAGTTTCTCTCTGAAACAGAACATATTTTACGTCAGCTCTCTAGCTAGAAGGTAAGAAGGCACTCATTAGTACTGATTGTAGTAGGCAGGGCCCTTAGTGTATCATCCATAGGAATATTATACATGAGACCATGTCTATGGGACAGATGAGAATCAGGATTAAATATGGATAGAAAGGTGGTTCAAAATGAAAGGAGAGAAGAAAAATGCAAGAATGCCCTTTGGTAGAATCCATTATCCTAAGCCCCAGTCTTGGGAACATGAGAAAACCCTTGGCATAAACATTTGTGTTGAGGTCAAGTGGGATTAGAAGAATATATATTTGGATGCCTGGGGCTATGTCACAAAAAGAAAATATTAATTAAAAAAACAAGCTAGAGGTTTTACTTGCCCTCAAACTACCTTTTCTTTTAATACATTCTTTTGCTTTTTACAGTCAGTGGACTTGATTTTGATCTCACTTGTATTGGTTTTAATCAGAGTAACACAGTATAGATCAGGGCATTTCTCTGCTGTCAAATCAGCCTAAACAAGGGGATAGTCTTATTTGCAGCATATTGCTTCAATGCAGCTGGTTAAAAAAAGACTGCTTTTGCAGCTAGTGAACATTAGGATGTAATGGCATTAATCTGCAGTGTAAAAAACTGTTTGTTAGTGGGCTATGTTTCATGACTCGATTTTGAATCAGAGCTGAAGCTTCTTGTTCCTATGAATGTTTTTAGTGTAAAGTTCAACTCAAGAGCTTATGTTAGTTTCAGGCGTGAATGAGCATGGCAGATGGGCCTGTGCTAAACCCTAAGTGTTGGCATTCAGAAGGGCTTCTTCCCAGTTTGGAGCTATGTATGGAAAAAGATTTTGGTTAATCAAGCCTGCCGATATCCAGTATGAAAACCTACTGAAAACAATGGCAACCTTCGACTTAATTGTAGTCTGTCTAAATTAGGAAAAGATGTTGTTTTTCTGACCTGACCTTTTCATAATCAACATACAATAACAGCTATACATTTTCCTTCAGTTTGGTTGATCAAGATCACTTAACTGTTCCCAGTACTTGGGAACTTGGCATTATTTTCAATTTCTCAGCCTTCAGCATCAGGATATGCTCCCACGTGTTTGTGCTGGCTCCTTAGGAAAATCTTAAAAGTGCCATGACAGCTAAAACAAAGATCCTTGGGACCTATAGGTTCTGAAGTGAACAGAAACAAATTAAACCACTGTGGGAGTAGAACTGGGATAGGTTAAGAAACCAACGTGTTGCTTTGGTGAATAGGGATAAGAAAAGATGAGAACAAAAATGCTGTGATTAGGGACTTGCATGTGTGCTTTCGAGGGCCAGGTTTTGTTATGTGAACTCACATTCTTCAGGAACTAGGTTGAGACCTTTAACTATGTTTAGACTGTGACCTGAACCATATTTGTAACAAGATATTGCAGCTTTGGAGAGTGACTGCATTAAATAGTTGTCATTTGACTCTTGCTGAATTACTCTCACACTGCCATCACATGAAATGTCCTTAAGCACACATATGATAACCTAATCCCTTTTGAAGAATTAATTCTTAATTCTTTGTTTATTAAAGCTGAAAAAGTGTTTTTTTATACAAACCTCAGAAAAGATCTTATTTTAACAGCACAATGGCAAAACATATGGACCACTTTATTATTTTAATACTAAACATAATTTTGGCCTATATACCACATAGATGTACTACCACTTTGTTGTCCATTAAAGCAGATGCATCTATTTTTCCATCTATTTATGCTAGTGTAAAACTTCTGTCTTCTTGAATTTGCCTTATAGTTCGGACTGATTGGAAGTAATAGAAAATTCTATTATTTTGACATTTTATAGATTGTATCTACTTATTTTAATCCTAAAGTGCAGTGATGCATCATTAACTGATGAAGGTGCTGCCTTGGGATGCACAGAGAAAGCAAAGAAAAAGAAGGCCTTCATTCTTATACTACTGTTCCTCAGATTTGAATTAAATTCTACTTGAGTATCAGTAGTCGAAAAAAGCTTATATTTTAAATCCGGAGAAAGTAAGCATACTGCATTAAATAGATTAATTGAGCATTACTTAGAAAACCAATTGCTCAATAAACACTTAATTTTCCTAACAGAACTGATACTCAGCATGGCAATTTGTATAAACAAAATGTATGTTCTCAATGTATATGTTTATCTACAATAGTAAACATAAGCAACCTTTTGCCTATGGTATAATACTCCAAAAGGCATTATGGGTTAACAGTGATTTAATCCCTTTATGCATGCATAATATGACAAGCTTTGCATAAATGATAATAAATAATTGGTATGTATAAATAATTCATCATTTATTTTTGCAGTAGAAATAGAATTCTTAGACATATTTTAAACAAAGGGAATAGCAAACATGATCTCAATCAGAAAAGGGGTTAAATCACACTACACAAAACAATGTTGCAAGTAATCAAGACTCATGCATGCAACATATATTTTTATTTCTTTCATTCTGGATAATATATTGTCAACTTGTTCTCAAGTATGGAACAATACATACTTAACAACATCATAAAATAATGGAAGAGCTAAATACTATACTGGACATTTAATCCAAGACAAGAGGAAGTGACACAGTGGGGAAAATAAATGTATATATTCTGCTGTCTAGAAAAAAATGGACATTCTTGGTAAATTTACGTTTTTTTCTTGAATAAGTTCCAGTGATTTGGGGAAATCCTTCCAGTCCTCCCAGCCTGACTACACAATTTTATAATGTTGATTATTGTAGTAAAAACTTATTTAGCAATGGTTCTGTGATTGTAAATGATACTACAAATTGGATAACTTTTTTTAGATGAAAAAATAACCTGAAAAAATAAATAAAAAGGCAGTGTTGCTCTAAATAGATAATAGTTTTTTAAATGATAAAGAACCATTAAGATTTCAAGATTCAATGTATATAGTAGTGAATTAACTTTAAGAATCTAATGCCATCTTTATTCAGCATGGCAGTCACATAAACACTTCACTTTAAGCACAGCATCAATCTCATTGACTTCACATTATTCTCTCCAGAGTACATTTCTTTTCATTAGAAAGTCACTGATTCTTAACTACCATCAAAATACCAACTGTATTAGCTTCAATAAGTCCCTGTGAAGCTTCTCAAAGTCTTCTCTAATTTCGACCAATATGAAGAGCACTGGCATTTGCAAATGTTGTCATATCATTTCTTAACCCTTTCTAACTGGCAGTTGTATATATACATATATCAAGAGAAGTAATTCCAGTGTCTAAGAAAATGCAATGATAGAACTAAACCACAATATTATTGTAAACTCTTTTTCGTACTGATACTAAATGTTGTTATCTGTATTAAGAATCTGTGAGATTCCTAGCTATTAATGCATTACCTGAAAAAAAAAAAAATCCTTTGTACCTAGAATCTTTCTTGTACATATTTTCCAACTGAAAGTAGAACCTGAATGAGAGTTTATGACTACTTAAAAACTATATAAAAACAATTTTAGCTATTTTGAAAGCACGAGTTTATATGTTCCTTATATTCACTTGTTAAGCAGTGTATTGTGATGTGCCTTTGCTTCTATCATGTCACATTCACTCATTTGTTTCATTATACATTATTCATTACTTTTCATCAGTTTCAACCAATTTCCTGATATTTAATACATAAATCCCAGAAGTTTCCTTATTTACCACACAAAATTAGATGTGAACTCTGGATAATATCTGATACAGTAGGAAATTTAAATAAAATATATCTATGTATAAAATATAAAATAAATATATAATAATAAATATAAAATATATATAACTCTTTTTTGGTTGGTTGGTTTAGTTTTGTTTTCTTAACAGCTCAACTAGGCTGTAAATGTTTTGGTTTATTACTTTGCTTGAAATTATTTCCTGACACCTCTGTATCCTAAAGGGCACAAGACTTAGAGCTCCACATTTAAATCCAAGATACTGAGCCTCAAGATTCCTTCTCAGCTGCCATCTGACCACAATATCATCCAGAAATTCATAGGCTTGTTTTTTTTCTCGTGAGTTCAGCTGCCTTTACATCCAGATGCTCATCCCTGGGCCTTGTGATAACTGCCTCTTCTTTTGGGATGTCCAAGCAGTTTAGACACTCAGTTAAGTGTGGAAAGCTTTCAGAGCAATATTTCCTCTGCTTACCTCACCCAGAATGTTATATGTTTTCCTGAGGTAAGCAATGACTTGGCATGATGTAATGAGACGCAAAAGCAGAAAATAACATTGTCCATCATCCAACAGTTTAGTGACTAGAGCAGTCACACAAGACGTAGGACACCTTTCATTTCTTCTTTCTCTTTCAGATCTTCTATACGGCAGCATATGGTTTTGACTGTTTTGTGATGCAATTATTTTAAGTGTTGTGGGACAACAAACTGCTTGGGAGGAGTGGAAAAGGATACAGTTCTGAGGCTAATTAATTTTAGTCTTGGCTTCCAGTCTCTGACGTAGTGCATGTTTCACTGTTTATGCACAATAGTCACTGGATCAGGGTGTGAGCTCTCAATGTCATCATACTCTATAGCCTGTCTGTACCTGTGCACTCACCTGAACACTGAAAAAATGCAAGCTCATATCCCTTTGGGTATAGAAAGGAACTTGGATCGTGTCCCATACACATGGTATGTACCCATGTACCCATACCTCCTGTTCTGTGGTAGTTGCATGACTGATAAATCTTTTATTATTATTATTATTATTTTTCAGAGAATAGTTTTCTAAGATAGATCTCCACTTGGCCAAATTGGAGCCAGTAAGGGTATGAAAGGTGTGGAAGTAGTATTCAGAGAGGAAAAGTAGGAAGTAGGGCCAAAGTAATCCAAATTTAGCTGGGTGCAGTTTCACAACCTTTTAAATTGTAAGAACGTGCATTTTTCTCCTCATATGTTGCAGGCTTTTATTTCTGTTGAGCTCCATGTTCAGCTCCTTATCACAGGAAATATTTTCCTTTCCTTAGGGGAATAGTTTTCTGCCAGACAGTGAAATGAACTATCTCACTAACAACACAAACATCTTAGTGCAAAAGACAGGGCAAGAGTGTGCAAGCTAAAAAATGGAGAAAAAGTAGCCACAGAGAATAGTTAAATCAACCTAGTATCACTTAGCTGTGCTCTGGGTTTCCAGTACAAACCTCCAACAGTATTTCAGGATGGCTACTTGAAGGAGCTATTTGCCATTAAGCTGGCTTTTTGGGACCCCTTGGTGGGCATTTCCACTGAACTCAGAGTTGTTCATTCCGGCAAGCATGAAGGTAACTCAATTAGGGATTTTATATCATCTGGAGTATTACAAAGTTAGACCATTTTTGGTGCTGCCCTGTGACACGAAAAACTCTTTTACCAAAGCATATGATGACTATACATACAAGGCAAGTGTTTTTGTTTCGTTTTTTTTTTTTTTTTTTTTTTTTTCCCATTTCCACAACACTCTTAATTTTTGCCTTTTTCCATGGACGACTATCTCCTGAACATCTTGGAAAAGAGGGTGAAGCTTCCATTAAAAAAAGTTGGAAAATCTCAGAAAAGTTCCTAGATGTTTGCTTCTGATATAACTGAACATTCCCAGAGCAATGTTTTGTTTAGTGAAGAAGAAAATATATTTTAACTTGCTATTTGTGTAATATTATTTAATGCAGAATCGATAAGTTCTCTCTACAGGCTTCATTCTATTACTTGCTTCAGAATGTTATTAATTTCAATAGCGTTGAAAATAAACCTATTAATATCTGTGTTTTCCATGAATTTCTTTGCTGTAGCAAGAAGAAAATGGGTAAGGAACATTTTCAATAAAATCATTAAAATTATATTCACTGAGAAAAAATTTAAGTAAACATCTGATTAATGTTGAACATTGTCTGAAATTTCTTAAGTCTTTTTCCTTTGAGGCATACTGAATAACAAATAACAAAGCCCTATAACAATAAGAGAACACACGTAGGTTAGCATTTGGCCTCTACATCGGCTTTTACTCTCAGATATTATTTCTGGCTAAGCCATTTAAAAGAACCAGTGCAATCATGAATGCCACTTACAACCTACACAGTGGAAATCAGAGCCTTTTAGGGAAAACATATTTGACTGATAAAAACCTACCTCCTTAAACTTTGGTGCGACATAATATTTCTTTTGGCAAGGGGTCACTGGTGCTCAACGTACATCATCACTAACTTATTAGATCTTGAGGCAATTAGCTGAAAACAAACAGAAGAGACAAGCACTGTATTGAGCTATGGAAACAAGAAGAAAATAGCCCATGGCACTCCATTATTCCAGAGCTTTATCAAAGGCTAGGCACTGGCTGCATTTTAAAGAAAGGAGAACATTGTTTTCATGTAACATCTATACAGTATAGGGACTTTACTGAGTTATTTTTCTACTGATTCAAGTTACATCCAAACTTGTCTTCTTATAATAGGGCAGTGGAAAGAACTTTTCAGTTCCTACACAAAACACATATATGCAATGTGCTGCTTGATTAGCTAGGGATTAAAAATCCAATTAGATCCTCCCTTTTTACGGGAAATCACTTGAAGAATTTTGAAAAATATTAATGAAAAACACTACTTAAAGAAACTACTTACGATTACATGCTCCAAAGTACTGATACATAGGAAACCCATGGAATCATCTAAGCAAACTGACCTTTAGCATTTCCAAAGCAAATATGAATTTCTGAACATTAGATTTAAAATCTAGCTGAAAAACGTAATTTATAAATTTCAGTAAACATTTCCCACAGAAAAAGAGAACCACTTAAGAGAAAATGTCTATTACTATAAGCATAACACAACTAAACTACGATGTCTTTAGTAACGTGCTACAAAATTTGTGGTACATAAGTGGTAACCAATAGAATGTGCCTTCACTCACTAATGGTAAATATAAAGTTATAAAAAATCTTATTATCAAGAAAAGTTAGGAAGGAAGGAAGGATGGACAGAAGGGAGGGAGGAAGGGAGGGAGGGAAGGGAGGAAGGAAGGAAGGAAGGGAGGAAGGAAGGAAGGAAGGAAGGAAGGAAGGAAGGAAGGAAGGAAGGAACGAAGGAAGGAAGGAAGGAAGGAAGGAAGGAAGGGAGAGAGGGAGAGAGGGAGAGAAGAAGACAAGATTTGTAGGATTCTTACCAAAAGAAAATTGAATTATTTGGTTTCAGACAAAGAAAATCATTGTTAGAAGCACCTGATTTGCTTCTTATCTCACTGTTAAATAGACATTCTTCTATGTATACCACTGTCTTCAATTTCAATTTCAAAATAAGTTATCATTTGAAGATATAGCTTTTCTAAATTAAAGTTTTGTAATACTTTAAGGAAAATTCATGGAAATCTTTCATCTTGAGCACTGAAAGTATTTTAGATATATAGTATGCCAATACCATCTTCCTTGTATTCTATTTTTAACATTCTTCCTCACCCAAAATCAAACCAAACACTCCAAGTGTGTAAACTGTAATACTTAAAAACATATATTTTGAATCCGTTGTGGATTCTGAGCCTAGACCTAACAAAATCTGATGCTGATGGTTTGCGCCATGATAATGTAGGGTGAAAGATGAAGAGCAATGACATCATTCTACCTCCATAGTTTAAGGAGTGGCTAAAAATGAACTGTAGACTACCTTGTTTCCTGTATGGGGGGAATTTAAAACACATTCTGTACACTCTTGACTTCTGGATTTGATATGTGAGTCAATTAACAACTGCTCGTAATTATTCTGAAGATCTAATAACTGTTTAGGAATAGGCAGATTAGTTAAGGCTGAATTTCATCCACTTCATCTGCTCTTTTAGTTCTGAGACAAGGTTAGGATTGTAGATGCTTTTTCCATGTTGTGTATAAAAATGTTTGTAGCAAGTCAGCCCATTCCTTATACATGAATGTGGAGGGAGGCCTAAGTGGAAAAATAAAAGAAGATGTTGTCAGATACACAATTCTTTGTAATTCAAATTTGCAGAAATTACAGTGCTTAAAATAAAGCTAAAAAAAATAATAGCTGAGAAAATTATTACCTTATATTTATTTTCAAAGTCAAACTAAGTATTTGAAATATTTCCTGAGCATGAACTTAAAATTTTTCCATGGAAATATTTCCTTTCCTATTGCTTATTTACTGTTACAGATTTTATCTTTTCATCTCTTCAAAGTCACTGGAATGATTTACAAAAGTCTTATCAATTTCAAGCGAATGGTCTATGGAATGTTAGGATTTGGTCAAATTCTTTCCCACAAGAGGTTTCAATTTGTTCATCATCCCCTCCTGATATCTGGTTTCAAGATATGATGTGCAGAATTACCTTTAATATCAGTTCTGCAGATACAATGCATTAGCAGTGAAAATTAGACACAATTCCTTTTAGATCTCATGTGCTGTTGTTGTCTTTAAGTTGTCAGGGTGTCGAATTAATAGCAATTGGAGAAGGTTGCCATGACTTAAGGGATCACTGTAAAAGGAAAAACAATCCTTTATATCTTTTCTGAAAGAAAGGAAGGCAGCTGTTACGTATTGTTCTGCTACAAAGTCCCCCACAAAACATTTTTTTTACATTGCTGTGCAACCAGAAGAGATGTGTATATGTATGTATGCAGGTATGTATGTATGTGCACACACACATGCACATAGAGGTTACTCCAAAAGTAATGTCTGTTATTTATTTCCATGGAAACTAAAATAGCTTCAAAGAACACAATAACACTATCTGATAATGGAAATTCTCAAATACAAAAGACTATTTTTCAACATAGTCACCATCATTAGTTATGCATTTTTACCAGCAATGAACAAGAGCATGCATGCCACACTAGTAAAAATACACACCGGCAGAGGTGACCCACTGTTGTGGTCACTACAGCTGAAAGACACCACCCACTGCCTCATTGTGCTCAAACTCACTGTTCGGTCTCCATCAGCATCCAGCAAGCATTAACAAATGTTAATAGGAGCCATTTTTTCCTCATGGAGGAGTTCAGTGATACAACTTTGCTTCATACACACTTCCATGTCAGATGCTATTTTGTCTGTCTGCCCTTCTGCTGTCATTTGTCATACAGCAACAAAATATAACAGAATATTGGTGGGAAGTTTCAATCTCTACTGCCATACCACCAACATCCATCTCTGATATCATGGGTAAACATGATAAAAAGGAGGTATTACTTTCAGAGCAGTCCTCTTATACATACAGAATTCTTCCCGTAAAGTCAAAACAAAATAACACTTGTGTAGTAAATTTAGCTTAAAAAAAACAGAACATACACAATTTCAAGTTTAATTAATTAAAGTTTTATATGATTTATAATGTCTAGAAGTCTGTTTTCCCTCCAAACCATCTGAAAGCATAGTATATCAATTTATATTATATTTCTGTTAAATTTCTTTTATTTTAGTAGTAATTCCATTTCTATTAGAAGTATGCATATTGTTTCATTTATATAAACCTACAGATGGTGGTAACTGCATCTTTTGAAAAACAAGAAAAAAATTAAACACACACAATGCCATATTTGCATCATCATCATCATCGTATTTATAAGAACATGATTATTTTTATTTGCCTACTTATGCTTAGGAAATATACATACATATGATTTCTGAATTATCTTAGGAAAAAAACAGGAAAGTTTGTAAAGGTGATCATGGGTTTCCTGTGAGCTTGAGAAAGGATTTTTACATCGACTCTGATTAATCTGGAGAAGGAGTTCAGGGGTCAAGAGTCCTGGATGTACGATTGCACAAACTGAATGGCTCAGAACTCTTCAAAGTAGAAAGACAGCAAACGTTATTGAAATCCTTCAGTGGGGAAAGTTAAAATTCACAGGTCAGATTGCACTACCCTAATCTTGGGCTTAAATACTCTTATCTCAGTTTGTATGGCCACTAGTTTATTTAAATAAGCTTATGTGTATTTAAAAAATTATTTTTAACAGCGTAAATTTGGTAGAAGAACTTACTTAACACACTTAATTAATAGCGTGTAACTGTTTTGAAGTATGAGTGCAACTAAACTGTAGACTTATAGGATATCCTGAATTGGAAGGGGACCGAAAGGATCATAGAGTCCAACTTCTGGCTCCACACAGGACCACCCAAAATCCAAACCTTATATCTGAGGGCTTCGCCCAGACACTCCTTGAACTTTGTCAGGTTGGGGCTATGACCACTGCCCTAGGGAGCTTGTTGCAGGGCTTGATCACCCTCTGATGAATAATCTTAATATCCAAAATGAATGTCTCCTGATGCAGCTCCATGCTGTTACCTCATCATCAGTAGTATCATCAGAGAGAAGAGACTAATATCATGAACAAAAATTCTACATTCTATATGGTATTTCATAAGCAATAACTGTCCTCCATAACAATCTTCATTCACTCAGCATCTGGAAAAGCCTAAATAAAGGTGCAGGTTTTGTGATATGTCTAGAAGAGTAGAGTCTTTTGTCTCTGTGCTGCTGAATGTCCTCTGGAACTCAAATGCCCTGAAAATGTTTTGCCTCAGGCTCTACAGTAGGAAACCTTATGGTCCATCAGTATAAGCACCCAAGCTGAGCTCTGCTGTTGAGTCAGAGGATAAGAAACAAATTGGTTTCTTACATAACACACCCTGTGTAAAACAGGACTTGATGAATCAAAACAAAACTTTCGATTTTCATTTGAAATTTAATTAGAAGTAGGTTTTAGGAAGTTTAAATGTGATGTGCACCACCTGTGGTTCATTGTTGCTTAAATACGCTGCTCTATTCTTATTTAACAGGAGTTTCAAAGGAGTATTTGGCTGTGCCTGTGGTCTTTTGGAGTGAAACAGCCATCTTTGTGTGAATGACTTAGAGAAACTGCGAGCAAAAGGAAGACTGGCAATCTTCTAGTCCCTTGAAATTGGAGCAAAAGGATTCACAGCTCCTGATGTTAACTGGATATCAGAATGCTTTTAACCATTAAGATCTGTTAACTTTTCATGGGAAAAAAAAAAAACAAAACAAAACCAAAAACATTACCACCACTACCACAAAAACAAATATTAATTCTCACACACTTCTTCATACTGCTTCCTTACACCAAACCATTAAACAGACAGGTACAGAGCTTCAGACAGTCAGTTCTTTCAAACTACAGTTATAATATTAGAATTTCATTTGAATCTGAAAATTTCCTAAAGCTTTCGTTTCGCCACTTTTTAATATGGTTCCATTTACCCTGAGGAACACACTCCATAATACAGAAATTAAGCAGAAAACACCTTCCTAATTCCAAGTTTAACTGAAATCAAAGAAGAAAATTTGTAAATGAAAGATAAGCTAACACTCTCAAGATAGTCCCTAAAAAAGCTGTTTCAAATGATGTCTGTCTACTCTACTAGCTACCATAGTCATCAAGAAAGTGTGAGAATTCAAATATGTTTCATACAATTTAGAAAGGGCTTCGCTCTCACTGTCTCTGGAGAACCTCCTCCTTCATAGATTACAAAATATTTGAGTATTCATCTTTCCTGGAGAAATGTGGAAAGGAAGGCAAGATTTGTGGAATTAGAAGCATGCAGGTAAGCAGAATATAATCAGGTAACTCCATATCTTGGAATTATGTCCATTTTCTTTATTAATTTTATTCTGATAGTTAAGTGCTTAATGTAAGATTGTATAATTAAATATTTATATGGAAAACTGGGACATATAAGGGAAAAATCACCTTGACCCATTTTTACCTTCTATTGGGACAAGTCATTTTACTGTTAAGGTGTTACGTAGAATGGTATTACAAATATTGGTCATCTTCTGAAACAAAAGAGGGAAGGCTACTCAGTTCTTGGGAAGGACCAATGCAGATACCAGTCAATAGGAGAAAGTTCTAAACTCTGGGCAGTAAATGAAAGGTAGTGAACAAGAATAATGTATATTTCGAAGGCTCTAGAAAATGCTAGACCTTCAAACAATTCTCACATAAAGTTCTTTATCAGCTAGCTTCAGCTACCTTTCTGCTTAATATTGGTTTGTCTCTGCCTGGATTCCACTCTCCACAGGCAGAGTAGAAATACACCATTAATTCTGAATTTTAGAATCTGCTGTGGATACCAGACTCTAAGAAATCGGGCTTTCTTTCACATCTCACAGTAGCTTCAGTATTTTAGTTGAATTGGGCTCTTAGTGCAAGGATCAAGTTGTGAACTGAAAATGATTAAAAAGCACATCTTTTGAATGGACAGAATTAGAAAAAAAGAAGAAGAAATTATTATACAGGGCTTTTGATGACATTTTACTGTTCTCCCAAATATCAGTGTTACAATTGTAGAAAGAAGGAACAAGAGGTTACAAAAACAACTGTAATGCTAAGTGAAGATGAAAACAGCTAGAAAAATAACACAAGCATGTGTAGCTGTTGGAAGAAATGCAAAGTTAATTACAACAAATGAAGAAGCAAAGAAAAGCAGAAAACTTGTAATGGAATTGAAAGGACCAAAGAAAAATATTTAGCTGTGAAGAACTGGGAAATTTTTATGTAAAGTAAACCAAAAATTGTCCTCAAAATGGCACAGGTTCATTGCTAGGCAAGTACATTTAGATTGAGCAATAACTATGTGGAAAAGTCAAAAGTATCTACTAAGTGTTTCTTCTGTGTGGGAGAAGAATCAGGATTCTGATATAGAAAATTTTGTTTCAGATGTAAGACAGAAATAGCAACTAGTAAATTTGGGGGTTTCCTTACTTAACAATTCTTTGAACAATATAAAATTCCTAGCAAACTAGAAGAAAATTAACAAGGATGGGAAAGGGTAAACAAGAAAGTGAGGTAAATACGATGATGTTAACCTGACATCAATTCTGAGGAAAACAATGGGATAACTGGTATGAGACTTGATTAATAATGAAAGGAGGGAAATATAATTAATGCCAATCAACATGGTTTTATGGAAAATAGATCTTGTCAAACTAATTTGATATTTTTGTGAGATTACGAGTTAGGATGATAAAGTAATAATGTTGATACAATATACTTAGACTTCTACAGAACATTTAGTTTCATGCTACAGAATGCATTGGTTAAGAAGGATACAAAATCAACATGGCACACATTAAGTGGATTAAAAACCGCCTATCTGACAGACCTCAAGGTAAAATAATAAATAGGATATGATCAGCAAGCAATTTTGCTTCTAACAAGACACTGTAGGTCATGATTTTGAGTTATTATTTCTGAAAACATACGTTGATAATTTTGTGAGAGTTTAAAATTAACTTTTTTGAAGTTTGCAGGAGATGAAAAGACTAATAAATAGAAAAAAAAAAAAAAAAGAAAAAGACCGAGAATGGATTACTGAAGCTACGTTCAGTAGAAACTTTGATGCATGCTCTCGTTGCATGCTAGTCATACTCTTGATTGCTTTGTAGCACATCATTGTATGAGGCACCTAGTATACACATTAATCTTCTAGCTGAGTAAATTCAGGCATAGGATAAATCCTGTCTTCTTTTGCAATTAATATTAGTGTTCTCAGTTTGGCACCTTTTCATCACCATCTTCAGTCATGGGTGGAGGGAAGAGGAGAAGAATTAGAGAAGCAGTTTTGTCCAAGTAAATGTGTAGATAAAGATGGTTCCTGATGCTCAGCATCGTACCCCTAGCACCTTATACTGTGTGAAACACAGAGCATTGTAAGCCTCTCTGAGCCTTGTTGTAGATTACCTAGAGCACTTGGCGGAGATGTCTTTCATAGAGCTTAAAATAACAACTGAGCAGTGCTTTCAGTACTGTGTCTAGCATCAAATATCTGAACATCTTCAAATTTTGGACCACCTTCAGAAAATGGACAATAATTTTTCTCCTGGGTGTGTATGAGAACATATCTTTCTTTTTCATGAGGTGAAAGAGTTGTTTTTGGAGTCTTCGGGTCTTGCACAAAATATTGGCATCATGCTCAGGAATGAACCTCATGACCCTAAAGAGAGATTTCCCTCAGCAATGAATGATTTTGCAATGTGTACATCTGAAATCAAGATCACGCTGATAAAACTGTGCACAACGTACATTCTCAAATAGTCAGAAATATGATACAATCATTACAGTGATTAGCTTTAGTATTTTATTTACTTAAAAAAGCAAAAGGACAGGTCAGAACCTAATATCAAGAAGAAGAAGTTCTCCTGATTCCATCAATTTATTATTCTATTTGGACATATCTTCTATCTTTAAAAGATTTTCTTAGTATGCAGTCTTGCCCTTTAGAGGCTTTTTCACAAAAAATTTGGGCTGGACCAATCTGCGTTCTGCTGAACATCAGCAGCTCCAGCATTAGATATGATGATTCTGTCATTGTTCCTTTGTGCCTTCAACTCTAATTCCCAAAGACTTCTTCCTTCTTATCTTTCCTCTTCAGTCCATGACACAAAATGAGAAATGAGGTTTCTGGAAGGCAGTGATGAAAATACAGTGCTTCCTGTCGCTCCTACTGTATCTAGTTGTGGGCATGAGCTCCCACAGTTGACCCTTAGTGAAAGGTCCCTATGTCTGTGAGTATAGTCATTACTTCAAGGGCATGATTAGAAAACTTCCCTGAAGGAGCTTGTGCTACTTAGTTTATTTCATACACTTCTCTCCTAAAAGGGTCCTTCCTGTTAGCAGTCTGCTTTGATATCTAACACAAAATCACAGAATCACAGCATGTCAGGGATTGGAAGGGACCTTGAAAGATCATCTAGTCCAATTCGCTGCCAAAGCAGGAACACCTAGATCAGGTCACATAGGAAGACGTCCAGGTGGGTTTTGAATGTCTCCAGAGAAGGAGACCTCACAACCTCTCTGGGCAGCCATGTTCTTCTATTTACATGACAGAAAATGCAAAAGCTTCTGTGGATAGGCAAGCTCCCAGTCTGTTAGCCAGTATATCCCCAGATGGCACTGCAGTCTTTTCAAGATCATCTTCTGGAATCATCACCTGCTGGAATCATAATTCTAACCATGCTGTTTCATAGTCTTATCAGAGATTTTGCTGAGTGAAGTAAAAAAATACAAATGGAATTTCATCAACCTTTGAAGCTCTGATAAGACAAAGAGCAATTTTGTCATTCGCTTAAACTCCGTACAATTCAGGCTTATAGGCTCCTCAGACACGTCAGCCTAATAAGGCCACAGTTTGCAACTTCTATCTATTTTACCATGTTGCTTTTGCCCTCAGACCTGTGATTACCTCTCTTCAGACTTCTTTCCTCAGGTGCAGTAAATGCTTCAGTTGTGGTACACTGTAAGAAAAAAGGCAGGGAGCATTTCAGGTAAGTTTTTCACATTAGTATTATGTCACTTCAGCAGCTTGAGTGAGACAATGGGGAAGAAAAGACTTTGTAGGAGAAAAGAATTAATCTGACTGCATCCTTTGATGAACAACAGAAAAGTGTTTGTATCTTGCCTCATATGACCTACTGTATGGCACAGGTTTTCTGGTGAAAACATTATATGTTTGGAAATTCTACAGCTGAAGGATGCTAATGATGTTCTCCCTGCCTGAAATGACCCACAAGTATTCATATTTGACATATCTAGGAACTTGGAAAACATTGATAGATTCAGGAAAATCCTGGGCTTGTCAGCTATAATAGGTAGTTTCATTAACGAGTACTTCTCTAGAAATCGAGAAAAAAACATCTAAATTTTTTTTCTTGATTTAGGAAAGACTGATAGGTTAAAAGAAAAAAGCTTGAAATTTTAGTGGATGTAGGATTAGCCATTGTCTATTCTACCTTATAATTGAAATATTGGTCAGTTTGCAAAGGCTTTTTTTTCCTTGGAGTAACTGCCAAGATCTGTTGCCCTACCTCTGTTAGCATCTTGGAGGTTTTCTGAGGGTGTTTATTGTCTCTGGAATCTCTGCTTCAAAGAAGTATCGTAAGTCTCTATTTGCAAACTTTCCTTTGAAGCTATACACACAGTATCTTCCTAGCACTCCTTTGCACTGCATGGGTAAAACCTGAGCAGAAAAATACAATGGTGTTGTCTCAAAAAAATTTTAAAAAAAGAAAAGAAGCAAGTGGAATCGTTCAATGTTTAAAATTAGAAGAGCAGAATTTTAATGAACAGCTTAGTGAATAATTATATGGCCTCCCTTGGTTCACCTGCCATTATATTGTATGCAATGAGGATAGCCAAAATTGAAAAGGAGAAAATAAGGAAAATGTGAAGCATGTTTGTACCTAGAAAAGACACAGGGAATTAAAAAAGTAATATGATTGTCGAGATAGTTGCAGCAACCTCGGGTACTTTCTTGACACTGCATCTGAACAACTCTTTGTTTTTAATGATGCTTGAATATTACCTGCAGATTGCAGTGGGCAGTATTTTCTGGATATCTGAAAATGTTTGCATTGCATAAAGATAGGTGTAATAATAGTAAAGACAAAATAATTGTGGGAGTATATATATATTTTGAGAAAAAATATGTAGTTGCTGATGGAAAGCAATGCAATACATGAAATAAAGTCAAGGATCAAATTGAATAATATGAATATTTTAAATTAATATAGTATGGGCATATTAGATGTTATAAATGAGCAGAAACAATAATATTTATAACTGTCATAATGAATTTTATTTCTGGATAAGATATACTCTTAATATACTTTGACTTTTGCATTTTCTGAATCTTTTTGGTACTTCTATCTCTAAAAGAGCCATCAGTAGAGCTGAAATGCTACAAGTTATTTTAGTTTTGTCAAAATATTTGTTCAAAAGAGTAATTTTTCTCTGCTGGTGTTTGATATCCTGAAAGTCACTGTCTCTGGGTGTACAACTTCTATTGCTGACCTTAGACAAACACTAGTGCCAAGGCATGCTTGTGATATAGTGTCATGTTTTAGAAACTGTATTACTGAGGTTGCATAATAAACTGAGAAAAAGGATTTTGCTACAATGGAGAAAGAGAAAAAAGATAATGTTGAAAAAAAGTCAGCTCAAAAGAAAAATTTGCATAGCTAAAAATATTTGCCGAGTCCCTGAATTCATAACATATAAAGGTTATTCATCAGCATGCATATACTTAAGTGTCATGGGAAGAAGGTCTCTGGAATGATTCTTTGAAAACAATATTGTTCTCTATCACATGTGAACAGAGTACTGTTTAAGCCAACAGGTTAAATTACTATCAGGACTGAGGATAACAAACTTTACTCATGTAAGGGAAGTAGGATGGAACAAGTATCTTACTTGTTCTTATGACTTTACCTGGATCTTTACTCTAGGTAAAGTCATTAGGACCAATTCATGGTCTACACACTATTTTAAGGCTATCAAGAATGTGATAATTCTTGAACACTGAAGGGACTTGAGAGAAAAGCTCATGGTCATGGCACAGCAGAGGAAAACTTTTCTAGTTTTGGAAACCCTGATGAACTTATTCTCCCATGTTGTCAACAACAATATTTTTCAGCTTATCCATGTTTTGAATAAATAAATCTTATTACAGTCAAGAATTATAGATGATTCTCCACTTTGAACTGAAAATGTAAATATCATTTACATTTAATAGGAACATCTAGTCCTATTAATATATTTTAAGTGTTTTTTTCTATATGTTCTATAATAACCACTCATTTACCTCAAGAATTATAAATCTTTACCTTGATGAAATACTTGTCATTACCTAGTTGTGGTTCTCACTGCTGAAATGATTTTGTTTTTTTTTAACTTGTTATTAGAATTTCTTAGTTCTAAAATCTGTGAAAAGTAGCTTCTAACTGGATTTTTTCACCTGTGGCAATGCAGTTTCTTACAATGAGAGAAGTATTTTTTGGTCAAAAGCTCTTATCTCCTTCACATTCTATTTAACTAGAAAATCATCTGGGACTTCAGACTTCTTAAATTCAGCATCTTGTCACATACTTGAGTATGCTTTGATTGATACAGACTTCATGTAAGCAAGAAAAAAATTATATACTCATGGAGAGGCAATTGTCATCGGCAAGTCCACGTACATGGTCCAAGATGAATTTCCAGATCAAAATATGTATTTCTTTTTGCTTTTTGACGGAAAGTAGTACTTGACAGGTTTCTGGTTCTTCAGAAGTGGCTTGATGGCTGGAAGAAGTGACAGCCCTCAGATCAGAATGGTGTGCAACAGGCTATGGTGCACTTGTACAAATCAAAGCACTCTTTCTAACCCTCTTTTCTAAGTTAGGAAAGCCACAGGGTGAAAAATAATCATTAAATTTTAAGCATCACAAAGGAGTGTTAAATAGTGAGGCTTGGCTGCAATGAAAGTGAACAGGTGAAGTTTTTAAATAAAATTTTATCTGCAAAGATAATATGTAATTTAACTTCTTTGTCTTCATGCAGGTACCGTATAAGTAAAAATAATAAGTGAATAATTTTTATATAATATTTAAAAATATTTTCTATTTCCTTGATCTAAATTTAAAATAAATCACATAAATATAGAATTAGAGATAGTGCTTTGGAATTTTGCTGTTTTGTTTAAGAGTGGATGTGTTTGTCCAAGTGTACAGATATATATTGTAATTTTGGAAAGAGATGCTGCACACTGCACAAATAACCCTTGATTTTAGCTACTAATGCTTCTTGTAGTTGATAGTGATAAAAAGTGCTCTGTAACTTGTAGGATTGGGATTCAGGGACCTAGACCACAGTTCAGCATCATGCAACATTGCCATGATTTAATGTTTTTGGGCTGTGAGGGAATACATTGGTTAACACTCTGCAAGAAAAGAAAAGTAAACACAATGGCAGAAAGAACAACATTGACATAGAGGAAAAGAAGAGAGCTCTGGTGGCTGATCACTTAGAAAGGATGGATTTGTTTCAAGGCTGATATTTTCCACCTCACTAAAAACTTATGTATATGGTGAACATACCTGATGTTTTGTGTAGTAGTTAATCCTAGCCATCTATGCTGGGTATTTGCTCAGAAGCTATGTGTAGACCTGCTTGCAGAGTTTCTGCCCATGGTAAAAGATTCCCAATAAAAAGTCACTTAATGATTATATGAAAATTTTCATCATCCTACTAGGAATCTGGAATGATAGATGACCTAATATCCTTATATTTTTTTCTTCAATTTCAATTTGCTTAGAGTTGTTGGTTTGGTTTTTTTTGTTTTTGTTTGTTTGTTTGTTTGTTTGTGGTTGGTGGTGGTGGCAATTTTTCTTTTTCTTTTTTTAATTTGTTTCAGGGTAGCCTTTTACTTATTTGCAGTAGGTTAGAACATCCCAGATAGGCTAAAAAATTGAAGCAAACTGATTTTATTTATTTATTTATCTATCTATCTATCTATCTATCTATCTATCTATCTATCTATTTATTTATTTATTTATTTTCTGGCAGTTTGGATTGTGCCATTAATGTATTTGAAGCCTTGGAATCCTCCTAGAAATGAAGTTGCTGCCAGAGAACTATTCACCTGGCTATTGTCTGTTATTTATTTATCTGAAAATGGAAGCAGTTTAGTGAGGTATGTGGATAAATTTACTCATCTGCACTGAGTAAATACCTACTTGTTTGGGTACAGTTACACTCCTTTAGCATTTTATGCCGTGTTACAAATATAGAAGAAAGAAAATCAAATAGTTGAATGGAGCAATCTAGCAGATGAGCTAACTAGATTGTATAAAAAGTTTTTGGAGTTATAGGAAAAGTTTTTAGAGTTACTCTTAAGACACTCTTGTGCCTTAAGCGTGTGTGACAAGGTATATCCTTTTGGAGAGGCCTAATATTTTTTTCATTTCTTTTTAAGGTTTTATTAACCTATGATAACTGGCAGGAAATGATCATATGGGTTATTCATATTCTTTAGAAGAAAGCTTGCAATTAAGGGCTTTTTTTTGTTGTTGTTCTTTCCAGTCTGTACTGTTTGATGCTGAAGAATGCAAAGATGCTGGAAGAGATTCATTAACATGTGCAGGCATGAGAACACAATACTCAAAACTATTTTACCAATATTGTAGTTAGGGAACTACTACCACCTGTTTGAGGAGCTCAGGGGAAACGCTCCAAGATTTTTTGAATATTTTTGGAGCTCTGAAGACATTTAGCAGACAAGTATCCTGGCAGTTTGTAATATTTCAGTAAGAACTGTGGATTATGACTATTCCCCAAGATATTTCTCCTGGGGGTACCTTGACTGTTCTGCATTTATTACTGGAAATCAAGACTAATGCACAAGAATGGCTGGAGCTTTTTTGAGTGATAATGACATACACCTTTTATTTGCTTATGAAGTCCTTCTTACTATTGTCTCCTTATGACTCAATTTCCCATCTTAAGTAATGACATTTGATCAGATTCATAGAGAGCTCTTGAAATCACCAGGGGTGGAACTCATTACTAAAGAGAAGGAACTAACTATAGTTTCTTGTATTGAAATTATAAAGATAATTTAGTATGAAAACTGATTTTTTACATAAGACAAAAGAAAGTGGAACGTCACAGTTTTTTCTCACTAGCATTTAACAGGCTTTTCTAGGGACCTGGGGCAGTGGGTTAAAATCCAAAAAAAGAAAATGTCAGTTTTTACATATAAAATTCCCCAAGTCAAAACTCATTCAGATGTTTTATACTCACTCATCTCCCCAGGTGAGAAGAGATTTTCTCCACCAAAGTGTCAAAAGCACTGAAAAGAGCTAATTTTACTAGGTTTGCGTTATGTGTGAAATAAAATGTTCCATATCGCCCTGTTTAACAGTACTGAGACAATGCCCATCTGTTCTAGCAATGGGGATCTCTCTGATGGAATGTCTCCTCTCTATTCAACATACATAAACATAATGTGGAAATTGAATTCTTTCTGTAACTGGTAAACAATAGGGTCTTAAAAGGTCTGAGGATAATATTAACATATTGTTACAACAGTAATGTTTGATTAAAACAATTCTGATTTCTTGAGAGGGTTCTTCATAAAATATAATATCTATTTTACATGTGATAAAACCCCAGTTGAGTCTTTCAAAAAAGTTGTTATTCCTCTAACATTACTTTCTCATTAGCCAACAAGAGCAATTAGGAAATGTTTCAGATAACTTTAATCTTTCTGCCTGACTACACATTGTTCATTTTCTTAAGTCAACAAGTACATTCTGATATTTTAAAACAGATCTCTGAATGCTAATTTTCCTGTTTTCCATCTAAAAGGCGATAGCTTCCTGACTGTTAATTCCAGTTGACAGTGGATGGTTTTGTTTCTTATTCACCTCAAAATAATGTATTGTTGCGAAGTGATTTATAATAAACAGTACCTAGGAAAAAAACTATGATGCTGATCAGTTCTGACAACTAAAAATGCATTATTAATGGAATAATAACATTGGAAGCATCTTGAAAACAAGCTGATTGTGAGGAGTTTATTTTTCTGTTCAGACCCAGATTCATTCTTCTAGTTTAGAAATTCTTCTGGGTGGACAGGTCATTACAGAGAAGAATGCCAAAATTATTGCATTTTAGGAAGTCTTATGATGCTGCCTGTCAAATATAGAATGATAGGTACACTTAAAATAAAGTCAGATACATTATTCCCATTAAAATCCACTTTTACATTATCTGGTTTGACATATAGAATAGATATTTTAAGGGGGCATATATGTCACAAAGTGAAATTACCCTAACTGCTTGATTTTACTTAATGGCTGTTGATGAAAGATACTGTTTCTATCTCCTCTACGCACAGTCATAGATGAATATAAACGCTGGAACAAATATTTGAATAACAACACAGCTCACTGCATCTCTTTGGCATTTTTTGCTATTGAAGTAAATGTAAAGCCAAACCTTGAAATGAAACTACATATTAATTCATCCTCCACAGCTGCAACACAGGACAAATAGTAATATAAATTTCCAGTATGCTTATTCGCACTCTACAATTAAAGGTATCCATACAGTATGTTTGATATGATTTGCATAAACTGCACTGTATTTAGAGCTTGTATTTTAAGACAGGATGAGTTTCAAACTACTCTTGTGTAATTCAGTAAAAATATTTATGCCAATAGTCAAATTATGATGTCTTAATAGGCATTCTCTAGGAAGCCTGGTTTGTCATCATTATTGGATTTTATATTAATTACAATATGTACTTTATTGAATTTGCTGAAGTGCTTTGCTGGATGTTCTCCAAACACTAACAGCCAAATGAAATTATATAAAAAGGGTCAGCTATATTTAAGAGTATGTGAAAGTGCTTTAGAGAATGGTTATAATTAAAGAGGGTGTAAACCAACATCCTAGTGCAAATGTCACTGCACTATGTTTACTTAACATAGAATCAAAATAAATTGATTAAGAGTGACTCAGTGAAATCAGAGTGTTTTCTAAAAGATACCTCTGCAATCTTTAATATTTTTGCAAGTATTAGAAAAGAAGTATTATCTATCAAATCCACCACAAAGCACCATATATTAAATGCCTCTCTATGCACACTAGAATGAGAAGAAAGAGCAATAATAGCTGAAAAGTGATGTAGATGAGCAAATTTTACCTAATTTTTTAAAAATATTCCTGGGAGTAACTATGTTTTAATAAAGCAAAGCATTTAGCAATCTACCTGCTAGCATCATTACTACTTTATTCAGCATCTTGAAAAGCTGGAAATGCTCCTAACCAAGGGAAGGAAAGTCAGAAAATAATAAATAATAATAGCAAAAAAAATCTATAAGCATCAGATTAAGGAACTCATTTGCACAACTTCTCAGAGAAATACTGTTTAAGATAAACCTGTTGAGATTTTTGTCTGTGATTTAGTTACTCCTGTTTTTCCCGGTTGCTGTGCATTTCAGTTAGAAAGAAAGTGTTTAAGCATTTGTTTGTTTGTTTCAGTCTCATTAAAGCTGCATCTGTTACTTGAAAACAATTATTCTTTTAACAATTTCATTAAAATGGAAAAAAAAACACACCAAACTGTATCGTGATCTGCAAAAAAGCAAAACAAAACAAAAAGCAACATTAGTGCAAGAAAAAATGTCAAAGCATTTAAGGTAGAAAAACATTCAACTCCAGATTACATTTTATTTTATTTTTCATGAAGCAATTAAAAATTTTTAATGAACTCTCTTAAATACTGGAATTCATAATAAAATATTTTTTTTCTCCTAAAATAAAATAAAAGAAGTTATTTTTCTTTCTGTGTTATTGCAAGGAAAGCGAATAAAATTTAACTTGCTTTGCTCTCTGTCTATACCAGGAAGACCTGGAAAAAGATGTTCTGTTTACTGGGGGATATGTTCATAAAATTAACTTCTGCAGTTGTGTGACTATGAACATCTGCATATGCAGCCAGTAAAGGAATTAAAAAATGCCTGTGACTTTTGCCTCTACTGTAAACAAAAGGCTTGAGTCAATATATAAAAAAAGACATGCTCACTTCAGGGATTACAAATAAAAATATGGAAACAATTGTTTCTTAGGGAAAGTGTTCTGAGAACTGTTTCACAGTTTAAAATGTGGATTTCTTTGGAATATTTTGCAACATGTAATTATTGAAATTCTACTCACAGATGAGATAACAATTTCTTAGGCAATAGTCAATATTTGTAGAATGCACTTATAGATGTGATAGCAAGAAGGTTGCTCAGTGACTATACCTATCCTTCTGTACTTAAAGGGAATTTCAGTAAATAATTTAGCTTCTACTCCTTTTAAACACCTAATATCCTTTCTGTAACCAAGTTGAGCTTAGGAAAAATTTCAGGAAATTTCAGAAATATGCAGTGGAAAATGTGGAAAATGTAAATTAATCTTGAATATGTGGGTAAGATTACTCTATGTACTTCCAACTACTGATTTCCAAGCACAATAACCCAATTTCTATATGCCAATATTGGTATGCAGGCAAATAGGAAAATCTGTATGAGTTATCCCTTGGGTGAAAAGTTGGCCCTAAATGAATATACCCAGAATAATAAGCTATGCATAGAACTTAAATATCCTTAACCAATAATGAACAGAAAATAATGACAGATTTCATTTTGTGTTTTTTTATTTGAGAAAAGACAAGCAATTTAGTTCATTTTTCTCATATTAATAATAAATTTGATCATTTTATGACACTACCCAATACCAAATGGGTATAAGCATCATTAAAGAACAAGGATACAAGTCTAGTGATGTAGATTCTATTTCTGGCTTTACACAGGCTTTGTGCGTAAAGTGGGGTGAATTCACCTAGGACCAGACTTGTAAGGGGTAAGTATAGGCACCTCTGTTATGCAATTTCTTAACTTAATTAGTGATTCCATTAGCATATATTTCCACAGCCAGAATCATTACTTAATTTAATTAGGGAGTGTTTGTAAAGTTTTTTTTTTACTTTAACATTTGAATTTTTTTAAAACCAGAGTGTGAAAACAAGCAAACATAAATTACATAAAATTAAAACATTACAGCAAATCTAAAATATTCATGAAGCACACTTCCATAATTTATACCAAAAATAATACACACTCTATTCAGGTAGGGTCATTTAAAATAAAAGTTTCTGGCTATGTTGCTGGGATATGTTTTATATGTCACTTATCAGTTCTTACTTCTTCCTTCAGAAGTCATTATAAACAATTCCCTCTCTAAAGGTGTGTGCTTTGTTATCCTCTGTTACCATACTGTCTTTCACTATGTCATGCATATACATAGTCATAAATTATGTTAATATATATTAAGATCTCGGTAAGAAAAATATGTTAAGAAAACATAAATATTTAACTGATACTGGGACACGAAAAAGATGCACATGAAGCCTTAATTCTGCCCCATTTTTTCAATAAATTATGAGAAAATTTAATTCCAAGGTCATCCTGAATTTCTCAAAAATGAAATATAATGCTGTATATTGTTTTTGTTGTTTTTCTACTGAGACATGACACACATCAGAAAAATATGTTAAGATAAGGTTAGGGGCTGTTCAGCCTGAAAAGAGAAGACTGAGGGGGAATCTCAGCAATGCTTGTAAATATCTAATGAGTGGGAGTCAAGTGAATGGGGTCAGGCTCTCTTCAGTAGTGCCCAGAGACAGAAAGAACAAGGGGCAATGGGACCAAACTGGAAAATAGGAAGTTCCATACAAACTCGAGGAAAAGCTTTACTTTGAGAATGACAAAGCACTAACACAGTCTCCCCAGGGAGGCTATGAAGTCTTTCCTTTGGAGATATTGAAAACCCACCTGGATGCCTTCCTGTGTAATTTACTGTAGGGAATCTATGCTATGTAACTCTCCATTTCCAGAATAGACTGAGGTTGAATGAGTACTGACCATCACAACAATAGAAAGAGAATGTGAAAAAAATAAAAGGGGATGAAGTTGGAAATTTCAGTAACAGAAAACATAGAATATTGTACATGAAGTTGTACATGGTATTCGTGCATATATACTTAAATCACACAGGAAAATGATCTCTCGGTTATGAGTGAAATGCACTTTCCATATTTGATAGCTTCTTTTGTCCACTTCCACTAATCCATGTCTCCAAGGGTTTACTCTTTCATTTCAAGCCTACACAGAGCCTCTAACAGCTACCATCTTATAGTTTCAACCTGTTACACAAATGGTCCCTCGGTGACTAAATCTTCCAGAATCACAGTGGTCTGGTGCCCATCCTGTACAAGGTTTCAACCGTGGTCCAGTGAAAGTTTTCCTGTCGTGAGCACAGCACAGTTTTAAAATATGATGTCAAACAGCTCTTCCAGGGTTACAAATAGAAGATTTTACTAGCGGGGAAAATACATTTCTACCTTTATATGGGCTTCTGGCACTCATTTCTTTCTCTGAAAGTGTCCAAGGAAAGAGATAGTATTGCAAAGCTGCTTTTAGATAAAGAAAAACTGTCTGGGGAGGTGAATCAGCATATGTGTGAGAGGAAGAGAACAAAAAAGAAAAGAGAGGGAAACATGAAGAAGTGTAAATACGTAAGTATGTATGAGAGTTAAAGGTAATGCTGAAGTTAATATTTTCTAGACTTGTCTGTGTAAGGCATGCAGTATTTCAGAGATAAGACCAGTTCAGTGCTGCTGATTAGATAAATGTTGCAATTGACCTAGTTTGAAGAAAGATGAATTGTCAGGCAAATCCTAACTCCATTAATGGGTTAATAATTTTAGTATGCTATTCTTTTTTGAAAAGGCTTATTTAAATGTTTATCAGTTGTGCAAAGTGGAGCAGCACTGGAGATTCGCAAGGGAGAACTGATCATTGCCTATGCATGGAAGCGTTGTAGGAAGATTAAAATAACATTGAGTATATTCTGTAAATGAAGGAGAGAACTAAAAGAAGCCTCCAGAGTCCATTATAAATTTTAATAATACATCAAGGTAATGTAACTGAATAACCGATCTCTGAGGGAAGAAACACAACATTTGGCTAATATTACAATTTAAATTATGAAAACAAAAAGAGCTTTTAGTTAATCTTGTCTTTCTGCTTTTATTCTTGAGGCTCTTTTTTATTTTCCCTGAATCCAAAACACCATGTAAACAAATAAAAGTACGGGAGAAAATAAACAGTTTGGCATCTCAGTAGATTAATTAATGCGCTTCATCCTTGGCACCAGTAGGCGAAAATTATGTGCATAAATAATATCACTAATTAAAAAGATGCAGATTAACATGCAAATAATGTTAATGAGGATCTGCAATTCCAGAGTGGATTCGCATAACATCAACAATTTAATGGGTTGGAAGGCTTGTGTTTGCATTACATTAATAAATTTCAAAGACCTTGCATAAAAAAGTTCTGTTGGAGCCTCTGTTTCCCACTTGTGAGTTGTAAATTCTGTGGGCAGTAGCAAACACTCATCGGCAGATGCCAAAGTCATTATCTCAAAGACTGTTGAGAAGGTGCCATGTGCCAGTGTGACCAGCTGTTGGGAACTGGGCAGTAGGCACTGCACTGTGCCAATTATTCATATTATTTGGGTAGTCTTGATATTTATTTAAACTGATTAATATTTTGTGCTCTGCATCTTGATCTGGAGGGAAATCATTTTAAGCAAGCAAAGTTTTAAAAAAATCTTATTAGCCTTTGATGTGTCATGGATGGTTGAATGCATAATGGAATTGATTAAGCAGACATAATTTTTAACCATAGGCAAAAACAATATAAGATGTCTTTAATGATGTCATATAATGTTGAGATAAAAAAAATCACAGGATTAAACTCCAAATGAATCATAATAACTCAGATTTTACTTAAAAATGAGAACAGTTACACTTCTGTCTCCTTTTTCGCTCTTGAATTGGGGAATGCTCCTCTGAGGACACTTCTTACAGAAAGAGCAAAGGTTAAGGAAGATTAGAGCAAACTCATTTTTAAATGCCATGTAACTCTTCATTAATTTTCTTTCCTGCTCTCTGATAATTGTTATCCATTCCACACTCAGGCATTCTGCTGTGGCTTTGAGACATCACAACGTCCTGAGTAAAACACTGTACTGAAGATTGACTCTGACAATTTACCAGAATTGTCCAGCTGTGCAAGCTCTGTCTGAATGATTTAGGAATCATCTACCTCTTGTGTATGTGGAATAAGGCTGTTAGCTTAAAAATATAGCAGAAACAAGGAGCAGAACTTTCACAAACTCATAATGTTTCTTAAGAAGTCTAAGACCTAAAAATTCAAGAAACAAACACAATTCTGTATTTACATATCTTCTAACTCTCCAGGTACTACCTAAAAATTAAAAATATAGTCAATTATAAAATTTTTTTTTACATTTTTTTAATGGTATAGAAAATCTGAATAAGCAGCTTGTAAAATACAAAAGTTTCAAAACAAGGAAAACAGTGGATCTTCACTGCAGCCAGAAAACTTCATTTCTAGTCCTCAGCCCCCACCTTCCATGTTTTTAATGATGTCATAAGCAGACAAGAACTTTATTCAGGTAGCCACACTAGAGAGTAATGACTAAAGTTTTCCCCTATCAATGCTCTGTTCAGAGCTCTTATCAGCATGAACATTGATTTTCATGAAGCATATGGACATATTCAAAATAACATTTGAAATTCTCTTTTTAGGATGGCTGAGACTGCCAAACCCATTCAAGAATTACTGGAGATAGAGGATTCAC
The DNA here is from genome assembly GCA_037305975.1 of Chrysolophus pictus. Lineage (NCBI taxonomy): Eukaryota > Metazoa > Chordata > Aves > Galliformes > Phasianidae > Chrysolophus > Chrysolophus pictus. Next base: position 33,997,874 of record CM074577.1, on the reverse strand, counting down.
AGACAGACAAAAAGTGAGGCAGAATAATAATTATTTTTTTAGAAAAACATGTTGGAAGTCTGATCATGTTTTGTTTTGATAGTGTTGCAATTAAAGCACAATTAGATTGTGTTACTGTGCACTTATGCCATAGTTTATTTCTACTGATAGTTACTGCAAATTTCAATAAATGATTAAAAATTAATATATGAATCTAATTCAATTAATATAGCATGTTTCTAACCATGTATGTATTAAGAAAAAAAAAGGTAATAAAATTAGTAAGTATATGAATAAATGTTAACTATGTACTACTAATAATAATTATTGCAACAAAAACACATTATATGAATGAGCAAGGAGCTCATAGAAAAGCTCGAATGGAAGAAGTCCGTTCTACAGAATGTGGAAAAGAGATCTGGCCACTTGTGAAGAATATAGGAGCACTGTCAGGGCATATAGGGATGTGACAAGAGAGGCTAAGGCCCACTTGGAATTAAATGTAGTGAGGAAAATCAAGAGTAATAAGAAGGGCTTCTTTAAGTATGTCGCTAACAGAAGGAAGACTAGGGAAAATGTGGGCTCACTGCTGAATGAGGTGAGTGCTCTGGTGATGGAAGACACTGAGAAGGTGGATTTACTGAACAACTTTGATTCAGGCTTTACTGCCTCTCAGGAAACCCAGACACTGGAGGTAAGAGAGAGCCCAGGGAAAGGAAAACTTCCCCTTGGACAAGGAAGATCATGTAGGCTCGAGTCATATAAATCCGTAGCACCTGATGGGATGCACCCATGAGTGCTGAGGAGCTATCAGAAGTGATTGCCCATGATTTTCCTATGGAGAATGGGAGAGGTATGTGAACACTGAAGGAAAACTAATGTCACTCCAGTCTTCAAAAAGAGGAGCCAGGAAACTATAGGCTAGTCATCTGCTCCTTTATCTTGGAGAAGGTGATGGAACAGCTTATTCTGGATGTCATCTTCAAGCAAATGAAAGAGAAGGTTATCAGGAGTCATCAGCATGGGTTCACCAAGGGAAAATTACGCTTGACCATTCTGATAGCCTTCTATGACGTCATGACTGGCTGCGTAGATGAAGAGAGAGAGTGGATGTTGTGTACCTTGACTTCAGCAAAGCTGTTGACATTGTCTCCCATGCATCCTTGTAGGTAAGACTGGGAAGTGTGGGATAGTTGCACTGACAGTGAGATGGATTAAGAAGTGGCTGGCTGGCAGAATTCTGAGGGTTGTGATCAGTGGCACAGAGTCTAGCTGGGGGCCTGTAGCTAGTGATATTTTTTAAGCTCAAGGAGGGAAGTTTTAGATTGGGTGTCAGGGGGAAGTTCTTCACAGAGAGATTGGGAAGGCTCTGAAGTGGGCTACCTTGGGGGGCTTTGGGTTCTCCATCCCGGGGGTGTTTTGGACCAGGCTGAATGGGCCCTGGGCAACCTGGTCTAGTACCAATTATGGAGACTGGTGGCCCTGGCTGTGGCAGGGGGGTTGGAATTTGATGATCCTTGGGGTCCTTTCCAACCCAGGCCATTCTGTGATATTCCCCATGGTAGATCCTAGGTCTAGACTTGTTCAACATCTTCATCAATGGCCTGGATGAAAGGATAGATAATGCAACTTCAGCAAGTTTGCTGATATGAAGTGAAGAAGAGTGACTGACATACCAGAAGGCTGTGCTGCCATTCAGTGAGCCTGAGATTGTCTGGAAATTTGGCAGTGAGGGACCTTACAAGGTTCAACAAGGACAAGTGAAGAGCCCTACAACTGGGAAAGAATAACTGCATGCATTAGTACAGGTTAGGAGCTGACCTGCCAGAGAGGAACTGGTGGATAACAGCTTGGTAATGAGACAGCAGTGTGTCTTTATGGTCAAGAACACTAATCATATCCTGGGATGCATTAAAAAGAATGTGGCCAGCAGAGACCCTCTACTCTGCACTGTTGAGGCCACATCCATCTTAAGTACTGTATTCTGTGCTGTTCAATTGAAGAAAGATGGGTATCTTCCAGATAAAGTTCATCAGAAGGCTAGAAAGATATTTAGGGGTCTGGATCATCTCTCTTATGAGAAAAGGCTGAGAGAAGAGCCTGGAGAGAAGATCAAGAGTGTTTATAAATGTAAATGCTTGGGATCACTGGATGGGAGTCAAGTGGATGGGGACAGGCTCTTTTCAGTAGAGCCCAGAGATAGAACAAGGGGCAATTGGAACTGAACATAGGAAGCTCCATATAAACATGAGAAAGAGCTTCTTTGCAGGTTACTGAGCCAGGAACAGGCTCCCCAGAGAGGTTATGGAGTCTCCTCTGCCACCTGGATGCTTTCCTCTACAACTTACTCTGGGGAACCTTCTTTAGCAAGGAATATGAACTAGATGATCTCCAGAGATCTCTTTTAACCTCTGCAATTCTGTGATTCTAATTACATTTCATGTATTTGGAAATATTTCATGTGTACAGTATAAACAGCAGATACTTAGCTTTCAGACTGACTTTGAAACAAGTTAGATTTTTTCAGGCCGAAATTAGTAGGTGAAAAATTGAGTCATGCATACGCACATGTGGACAAAATAATCTCTCTTTAATGTTGTTTTAAATATTTATTGAAAGCTCTCAAAAAGGCTGAGCAGTAATCTAATGAGCACTCCTAGATCATAAACACACATTCATGCTCAAGTATGAAAGTGAACATTTGATTAAAATCCTAGTTATGTTTAATTTGAGGTTCTTTCTTTCCTCTTTCCTTCTGCAGTTGGTAGAAAACATCCTCTATGATTCAGTGATTCCATCACTGTGGGATCTTCTTTCTGCTTCCATTTTCTAGACTGAAAAAAACTTTTAGTACTCTTGCTGCCCACTGCTTCAAAAGAAAACATATAAAGGGCTTAGAAAGTCACAAAAAGTCTTTTTGCTTTGCCCAGTCAGAGCAATGATCAGACACAACTTTACTCTTTACATGTCTAAATCACAGAAAAAGCTGTGCTTGAGCACTTCCTTCATGGCAGACAGTTGTGGGAGGCAACAGAGCAGATCTTTCCCCAGGAGAAAGTCAGCAGTTAGAGTAGGAAATGTAGCTAAATGGGTCTCATTCCTAAAGGTCCCTACTGTTTTGATCAAAGCACTGGGGGCCTTTTGTCTGTGGTAAAGATCACACAGTTACTCTCATCTATGAGACTTCAACCACTAGAAAGAGGGGAAAAAAAATAAAATCTCTGGGTGCTGGTTAGTTATGACTAATGAGGACTGATAGATTTGCTGTACTGTTACAAGCACAAATTGCTTCCTTTATTTCCTCACCACCACACCCAAAGCATCAAAATTACTTGCAGTTAGCACTGGTTGCTTAATACCCTTTTTCTACTTGCTCATTTGAAATCCAAGTAGACAAAAATGTCCCAAAAGTTTGTTTTGTAGCATAGCTCCAACAGAGGGGCTAAGCACTTACACCTTAGGTTATTAAGTCTGGCTGGGCTTTTATCTCCGCAGTAAGTAAAAACACCAGACTGAGGCCACGAGCATTATGAGGCAAATTTCCGGTCCCCTCCATGCCCCCACGAGGTGACTGCATAAAGACCATCCATGAAATGAGCTTTTGGATTGGGATAATATATAATATATATACACACACAAAAACATAGGTCCACATAATCCCGTATAATTACATACAATATATGGAAAACATTCAGTATGCATGTATGCATATATTTAAATGAGGAAGAGTTGTTGAGTTATGTAGGATGTTTTTTAGTTTCAGCTCCTTCTCAGTGTCTCAGTGTCTCAAGAAGGAAGATAGGCATTCTTTTTCCTTGATTTTAAATCTCATTCAAGATTAGAAAAGATGTGGTTGCTTTTGTTGTTGGTTTTGTGGTGTTTTTTGTTTGGTTGGATGGTTTGGTTTGGTTCGGTTTTTTGACAGTCTGCTTACACTAGAACAGTTCTGGCAAATGTGGCAGGAGTATCACGTCAGCCATGAACTAGTTCAGTCACATCAAGTTTCAAGTAAACGCTGAAGGGACTTTTACTAGGAAACATAGTGTTGAATTCAGCTTTTTTTTTTTTTTTTCCCTTTTCTCATGATGTGGGGAAATTACGAATCAAGATTTTAACACTATTTATCTTTTCAGGAAAAGACCAAAGTAATATACTTCATGCTGTGATCACTGGACATTTTTTAACCAGCAATAAACAGCTTTCTCATGGTTAGCTGTGTCAGTGTGTATTATTCTTGCTCTGGCTGGCTGAGACATTAACTGAATAGAAATAGGTTATGTGATGCAAATCAAGCACTGACCAGTAGGTTTCAGGGAAGTGCCAATGTTATTATGACAGAGATTTATCAAAATGCTCAACAAATCTTATGATGTCTTGACTGTCCAACTGGAAATGGAGCAGAAGCAAATAAAAGAATACCAATATATTAAAAATTGAAAGATTTCACAGAATCACAGAATTGTAGGGGGGTGGAAGGAACCTCTAGAGATCCCTACAGCAGGCTGCACAGGTAGGCATCCTTGTTTTATTTTTAAAGTATTCTATACACATACAACAGTATTTCCCTTTTTTATTTTTAAAGTACATTTATACATATGTACTAAGCTTATTGAGCAGGAATCCTTGGCTTATAATTATGTATAGCATTATAGACAGTATGCATATTATTTATAAGTGTTAGTAGCTTTCACCTTCTTTTTTCTCCTTGGGAAATTCCTTTAGATCTGTTGAGATCACGGAAAACAATTTGTAGGCAGTACCATAACTATTAGACCAATGATGGGAAAAGGAGGAATCAACAGGAAATAGCACCTTCAATAAATCTGGCTTTAGGCCAAATTTTCTCTACTCTGATATAGTGTTTTCATATTTTATTGCCAAAAATCTGAAATACTTTTTAGTTCACAAACCTATACAGAACAAAATATATAAGTAAGGACTTTTCTAATCTAACGACTCATTCTGAGTGCAAACCAGCTACGAGTAAATGGAAGAGGAATGCTCATTGGCTCTTCAAAACAGAGCAAAATGATTAGGAGTGTTTTGGTTATTATTTGTATTTCAGGAAAGCAATGGGTATGATTTAGAAAGCTTTGATCTAGGCACATTATATGAGCTGTGTTATTGACAAGAATAGAAATTCTGAGATACATCTAAAACAGGGTTTGAGATGGAAACTTTGCAAGAAAATTTCCGCAGTTTGTATACTTATGCCTACCCTACCTGGAAATTATGCTCCAAATAGTTAATTGATGGCTGGATATCCTGACTGTGATTTGATCCCTCCTTTTAGGGAAAAAAAAAAAAAAAAATATATATATATATAATATATATATAAAATAAAAATATATATAATATATATATAAAATATATAATATATATATAAATATATATATATTTATTTATTATATATATAATATATATATATAATATATATATATAATATATATTATATATATATATATTACTTTTCTTGCTTTGATTTTTTTTTCTCCCTTGTTTTCCTGCCTTTATAGATTATGAGAATGCATTTTAGTGACAGATTAGTGATAACATCAGTGTGTTATCAGCATTATTTTCCTCCTAAATCCTAAACATGGTGCCATACAAGACACTTTGAAGAAAATTAATGCTATCTCAACTGAAACCAGAAAAAGATACTTACCAGAGAACTCAGTTTTGGTATTTTCTCAGTAGCTTCCAACACTGTAAAAATGACCCCAGTGGTAAAGATTTCACACATGTTTTTTCTAATAACAAGATCTAAGTTCTGCATGGATGTATTGATAACCGATTGACTGTATTTTCTTGAAAGTCCAAAATTGGGTTTTGATCTGTTCTTTTCCTCTCTGTTATGCTTCAGGAAGCTAAATGGTGCGAAGAGCAGCAATTCTGTGTCCTCAACATTCATGAGCTCTGGTGTTCAAGGAAAAGAATCTGATTAAGTCCTTACTCCATTCACAGGTGGCTAGGCATTATGTGGCAAGATAATGGAGCACGGGAGGGAAAAAAAGAGGAAATGAATGGAGTCATGAGCAAACTCAGCAACAAAGAGTACAGAGAAGGCTCTGTGTTTTCATCTTTCTTCCTCTTCTCACACAAACTCTTCTGTGATTAAAATGCACAAAATCACACTGGGAAGAAGCAAGACCACAGAAAGATCTGGAGCAATGTTGAGGGTTTCCTTCTTTTTCATGAATTTTGGAAATCTCCTGGGAAGGTTTATGTCTGGGGAGCATAATAGTTTTGCTAACTCACCAAACAATTTTTTTAACTATGACATTAGAAGGCACTGGTGGTCCACACTGTAACAACTAAGGCTGGTACAGGCTCCATGAAAACAGAATTTTGTATGAGAACTGGCACTATATGTGCCCATACACTGTGTCAGAAAGATATCTGAATGATTTTTTTCCAATTCCAAGTATGTCCATTACATGTTAAATGATGCTGCTTACATCTTTAAACAGAAAGTTGTCATAACCAAATATTTCCTACAGTTACTGTCAACCACTAAAAAGGTGAACACATTCAGGCAAGAATGATAAGATTACGAAAGCAAATAATCAGAATCAGGAAATGCTGCAAGTGAGGCTCCTACATAGTAAAGGCTCCAGAGAGAAAGCTCTAGGGAGAATACGCAAGAAGTTTAATTCTATGATAGTGATGTGTCACTGCTAGTTGGCATGTAGGAGAATGTAATTTTACTTGGATAAAATCATAACATGCTTCTGGCTTACTATGGAAAAAATGATACAGGCATTCTGTTGATATTTTCTTTCTAAGTTCATGTTGGCATTAGGTTTAAAAAATTGATTTCTTGTAAATATTCTTGAAAAGGTAAGAAACAAAATGAAAAATATTAAATACTATTTGAATGCGTTTATGCGACCTCTTTGAAAAATAAATTAATACAGAAAAAATAAGAGATTGCTTAAAAATTTTCTGGTTTGTAAGTCCTACTTCCTTTTTGTGTACCTATTTCTAGGGTTTACTTACTCATTTGTGGTATGAGATCATTTAAAAATTATTTAGACATAATAGAAATTATATGTTTAGACAGGAACCCATTAAATTTGATGACACATTTGCTGGAGGATGAATACTGTCATACATTTTTGGTAAAAAAGAAAGGAAGGATCCAGACATTCTCAACCAAATACCTGTGTAGCCTTGGGAAATGTTGAACTTAGGAGTTCAAATGTCATTCATTCCAACATCAATTCCCATGCAATTCATTGCCCTTATTGACTTAGGCCTTGTGCCTAAATGACATTTAGGAAAGAGTTATCTTCCTCTTTCTACTTAAAACAAATGAACAAACAAACAAGAAAAAATATAATAGAGAAAATCATATAAGCCAAGTTCTCATGGAAGTCCATTGTAAGTTCCAGACTCAGCATCCATGGGAGATTATCTTAAGAGAGTTAGCAAGCCAAGTTTTATTACTCTCTTTCTAAAAAGATCGAGAGGTAAAATCTAGGATTTCACTTTAAACACTCTATGCATGTAGTTTAGTTCTCTGGAATGCATTTTTCCCTTCAGTTTCCCTGTGAATAACAGAAGGCAATATGCCTGTGTAAGTCTTGCACTGTAATTCAGTTTTCTTTGTATTTATCTTAGTACACTAAACTCAGAAACTTTAGAATGAAGTTTTTTTCAGTCATATGTATTGATCTGCACATAATAAAAATAAAAATAAGATCACTCTCAATTAGCTTAACTCCATCCAAATGCAATTTGGATTTTGACATGGAAGATTTCCATGAGTCAAATGTTGATTTTGCATGTGCATGTGTATTTGTATTCAAGCAAGCATGCATATATGCTAATTTAACTGATAGTAAGAGCAGACCAGAAGAATGAAAAAAATCAATTTAAAATTTTGATAACTTTTTTCGTGTTACATACTAGGTTTTTAATGTTTTCAAAAAATATATTTAATGATATATTGGAGATAATAGACCAAGATCTTGAATTTGTAAGTGATATGAAAGCAACACAAAATGTGAACAATATTTGATATTACTTTATTTTTCTTACTTTACAGCTAAGTGTCTGTATTAATAAAGTCTCTCGCTTTTTTTTAGTTTATGAGAATTCTTTTGAAATGGTGTCAACGGTTTACGGGCTGGTTTGGCCCGGTTCCGTGACTAGCAGGGCGGAGGGATCCACAGATCCGCGCCCCTGGAAAGGGGAAACAGGGGACCCAAAATAATTGAAAACAGCAGCAACAATCTGAGGTGAAACAAACTAATTTACTAAATATAGTATCAGCAAAATATAGTGGGAGAGAGAGTGTGCAAAAGGTGGATAGGTCTCACCACAGCGCTGAGGTGAGAAGTGCAGTCCAGTTGAGCCGATGAAGAAAAGCAGATGGAGACGAGCAGACAGAGAAGTGCAGACGAAGAAGAGCAGGCGAAGAAGAGAACATCAAGTGACCTTGCCGGGAGTTACATCTCCTTGCTGACCGCAAAGCCCCCTGGGGAATGTAGTTGTTCTCGTCCAGACAGGCACCCGGAACTTGAGCATCCACAGTCAAACATTACATGATGTTATCATGTGGAATACTGATAACCAAAAATCATAAAACTATGACAAATGGTTACAATTTTACATTTCATTAACTCTTCTGAAAAATATGATGATGATCTACTCTGCTACTAATACATCGGTATTAGACAGAAAAAAAAAGAACGCCCTTCCTTGCCCTTTTTTTCTTAAATTATTAGATTCTTTTCCACTGATATATTTTTCGGTTAAGTTTTGTAAATTAACAGTTTCATGCAGATTGATATGACTTAGCAGCAGCTTTTGGTAATTTCTGTACAAAGTGGCTAGTGTTGCAACTCTGCAACATCTGATCTGGAAGTTGCATGTAAGTTTCCTGTTTGTTCTTACTTATGGCAAGGATATACATTCATGCTGTAAGTACTTATTATATTAATGATGCTGTTATTATTTTAAGTATATACCTTACTTTAACTGCTATATTATATATATATTTGGCCTCTTCTCTCAAGCAATGAACAGGACCCAAGGAAATGGCCACAAATTGTACAAGAGGAGTTTTATATTAGACATAAGGAAGAGCTTTTTCTCTCAGAGGGTGGTCAGACACAGGAATGGCCTGCCCAGGGAGGTGGTGGAGTCGCCATCCCTGGCAGTGTTCAAGAGGCATCTGGATGAGGAGCTACAAGATATGGTTTAGTGGCTTGTGGTAGCAATGGTAATGGGAGGACAGTTGGACTGATGATCTTGTAGGTCCTTTCCAACCTTGTGATTCTATGATTCTATGATTCTATGATTCCACGTAGCTAGTCTGAACTACTATTTTTAAATTCCTAACAGGGAAAAACATCGATGAATGAACATATACTTTTCCAAAATATCCTACGGAACAGTTTATAAATACATAAATAAATAAATTAGCATTATAATACAAAAAGTTGTAATTTCTTTTAAAAATATGAATAATAAACAATATTTTATTCATTATCACTCTCATTTGAACTCAAAATAAGCTATTTTGCATAATTCAGCATGATCTAACATGTAGATAAACATCTTTATGTAACATTTTTTTATAAAGTGTAGACAATATGCCTTATTATATAAAATTAAAGTGCAGATGTATTTAAAAATTCACACAGTGAGTGTCAGCTGCTAAAAATACCTGAAAAATAGTTCAAGGTCTTGTCACCTTATTTTTGTCATGAGTTCACAAGTCTATATAGCTTTATTCAATATGTTTAATATAATATAATAATGGAAAACAGAAAGCATTCAAAAGTGCTCTCTTGGGACTCATTCCAAGACCTTTTTCTTTCTTCATCATTCAGTCTTTCTGAAGCCCCTGGGACAACCATTTTAAAACAATCTGTTCTGGTGAGATTTATATTTATATATCTAATGAAGCCTGTTTTATAGTAATTATTCTGATTTAATTTAAATAACTCTTTATCTGTTATCCTGGTAGAGGTGGTCAAAGGAAACAGCTGTATACTTTACTATTCATTGTAAATCTGTGGTCAGTTCAAACACAATTGCTTGTCTTAGCGACAGTAGATTTTTCTCTTTTGCATCATTGTTCCTCTCTTGGTATATTTTACCACTTCCTCCACACAGTGATAAATAAATAAATTCTGTCTAAATATAGATTAAAAGCATTGAAGGATTACATTTGAAAGTGATGGGAGAATGAAGCATTTGCACTGATGAAAACTATATGTGAAAGGATTGCAAGTAGAAATCAAGCTAGGAGAAACAACATTAGCAAAGTTTAATTAAGCAGTAGAGCACAGATAAGTTTTTATAATGACAATTAACAGAGATAAGAGAAAGAAAAATGTTGGTTAAGAAAAAGGGAAAAAATAGCTTTTAAATATTCTTTTATCAATTTCCTTGAATTATTCTACTTGACACCATATTATAGGGCAATTTTGCTTATATATCTGGTTATTAATGCATTCACAGACACATATGTACATGCAAATTCACTCCATGTTGCACAGATTAGACATTCCTAGCAAGATAAAAAGATTTCTATTTATTATTATACAACCTAGAAAAGACAATCATAGAATAAACAAGAAGAAATTTTTCTGACTTCATGAAAGATTGATACCACAGAATATACCATGAACCAAGTACTCTTTAGAAAATGCCCATGGATTTGCGGTTCTTTCATTAAATATCAAGTGCTACTTTGTTACTACATCATACTTGCCGCTAATTTGCTATGAGGCAATCTAATAAATAAAGTAAATGTGTTAGAAATTACAGTTAAGAACAGGAACAGAAGTTCTGAAAAAACTTGAATTACAGTATCTTCAGACATCATTTGTTTTTTCTTTAAGATTAGCTTTTCTCACTATTGCTGGCCTAGAGCCAGTATTACACTACCTAAGGAATTACATTAAAATGTTTTTCAGTACAACAAAAGGAATTGGAAACAAAGCAAGGGACTTACCTTAGATAAACTCTAATCATTTAAGATTGTCTGTTAACTGACATCCACTGTTCTGTGAATTAATTTTTCAACAGAGGTGAAATTAAGTGCTTGAAATTTGGGTATTTTCTCAGTATAATTTGTTTTATATACATTAGTAAATAAGCACACACCAGTTCACATGCTCAGTTAGACATTTTTATCACCAAAAATAAAAAGCCAGGTCTCAGAGATTTGTTTACTGTGGGACCCCATTTTGACTGTTCACTTTTAGCACTGATGGGAAAGCAAGATGCTAGTGTGGCTTTTGTGAAATTAATGAACTAGTTTAAAGTCATCATGGAATTAGACTTTTTGTAAAATTAAAACAATGCAAAGTTGTTATGCACATGACCCTGGAGAAAATGACAGCATGTGAATCATAGAATCACAGAATTGCAGAAGGTGGAAGGGACCTGAAGAGATCACTGAGTCCAATCTCCCTGCTACAGCAGGTTACCTGGTAGGTCACGCAGGTAGGTGTCCAGACTGGTCTTGAACATCTCCATTGAAGGAGACTCCAGAATCTCTCTGAACAATCTGTTCCAGTTCTCCATCACCCTCACCATAGAGAAGTTCTTCCACGTTTATATGGAACTTCCTATATTCAAGTTCTAGGCCGTTGATCTTTGACCCATTGCTACATGCCACTGAGAAGAGTCTGGCCTCATCTATTTATCTTCCACCTCCCTTCGGGTGTTTATAAATATTTATAAGATCCCCTCTCAGTCTTCTTTTCCCCATGCTGAAAAGGCCCAGGTTACTAAGCCTTTCCTCATACTGGAGATGCTCCAGGCCCTTAATCATCTGGACACCTTCTAGGAGATCCCTGTCTGTTTTGAACAGAGGAGCCCAGAACTGGACACAGTCAGAGCAAATTCTATCAAAAGGCTCTTCACAGATGATTTCAAGTGAAAAGGTATCTTAGGCTATTTTAATCACTCAGAATTCTCTTTGACATCTTCTAGCATAGTCTGTGCTTCTGGTACTTCACATGCTTTGTGACTCAGCCTTCCCCCTCTTCCAAGACATGTCCTTTGTGCCTACAGTTGCATTTTTGTTACTGCATCTTTTTCTAAAGATGGCTGTTCTTTATCTTTATTTCTTTCTCTCATAGAAGTTGGACATCACTGAATTACTATATAAATCACTTCCATTCTTTTTTATTTACATCCTTCTGAGAGCTTGCTTACTGTTCATGTTTATTGGTCATTTCGGTGTCATATCAGTAAGACAAAACTAAATTATTTTCTTCTCTCTCTAATTCTGTTTTTACAACATTGATTACTTCCCATTCTCATTAAAAAATGAAAATCTATGATTCTTTTACAAATAAAATCTACCATGACTATATATTGATAATATTGAAAATAGTTATTAAACTTCTTGTTTTTATTTTAAATTAAGGAAAAAAAATATAAAAACAGCTCTAAAACTCCACCCTTAATTTACAAAATGTGTGAAGATATTGTTGCATATTCATAAATTCATATTATTCCATAACCACTGGTATGAAACTCTACACAAATAGAAGGTCAAATGGTGACTGTCCAGTCTGTAGGACAAGTCAAATTCTTAAATCTTACTAGTTCAAGATTGTTGACTTGAAATACAGCCACTGCTTCAGCATCATATACTATGCCAAAGATTTAAAAATAATTTTGAGTCCACATAAACAATGCTTATTTGATAGCTTACTTGCTTATTTCTAAATGAAAAGAATAATAAACTTTCAAAGAAGTTAGAGATTTAAATTCAAATGATATAATATAAAAAAAAAGCTCTCTCATTTTTCCTGTTCCTATTTTTAGCCATGTGTTATTAGAGAGAGTTTCTTTTTACTAAAACAGTTAAAATATCCAATATGTTCTACTTTTCTGCATTTTTAACTGTACACGTTTTCTAATCATCATCTGTTGCAACACAGTATTTTCAGAATGCCTGCTAGAAAGTTTAGACATGGTAGTTCAACTGCAAGCTTCTGGGGACATCCACGTTGTATTATGCTTGGCTTAGAATGAGAAACTCCTGCTAGATTCAGCAAAAATAAAGTACAATGACCTCTTCAGCTGGACACTTCAGCAGCTGGTCTATAACTTAAACAAAGTTTTCTTTACGCTTTCTGAACTGTCCTGGGGATTGAATAGACAACATATAAAATTATAACAGGATGATGATGGATTATGGGTCATAAGTCTCATTTCAGCCATACAAATAAAACATCATGCTTGTGTGTTATGATAATACATTTAATGGACAGAAATTAGCAGATGTTGATTGCATTCTAGTGCACACAGCATACCAAAAATCGCAGAGGAATGTTTAAAGGATTGTAAAGAGACTGTATCACTGAATGCCTGTAAGGCAGAGTTCAAGTAGCAAAAACACAGAAAAGACAGTTTGGTAGTTGTCTGGCTTTTGTTTAATCGTTTCTCTCTGCCAAATGTAGTCATTAAAGTGTAGCAACAATTGTATGTATTTTAGTTTAACGTGAGCAGTAATGCTATTTCTACCCCTTCCTAAGTAATACTTTATAGCTGTCAAAACATAAGGTAGTGGCAGACTCTTCTTTAAATAAAACCTCAAGACAAACTTAGGAAAAAGGTATGAATGAAGCTTTGTTGTGCAGTGCTATTCAGAATTCTGTAAATTATCCAGTATAGCATATAAAAGTACGAAGATTTGGCCCTGCACAGTTAGAAATTCTTGGAGCAAGCGTTTATACATAATGCATTCAGACACACAAAGAGAAAGGTGATTTCATACAAGAACTACCTCTTTAAACATTCAGATGTGAAAGCTAGATTTACTTCTTTAAAAGGAAGAGTTATGTGTACAGTATGTGTTGAAGTTCTTAACTCTTCATATTTTCAGAAGCCTATGCATCTTATCCATTTTAGAGTTCTATTGCTATTCAACTGAATTTTAAAATTCTAGGTTCTCATGCTATACCACGTGCTGTAACTTTTCTCCTTGGCTAACTGACAAAACTAATGTGTGTTCTGTCTGTCTTTATTAACAAACTGATGAGATCTGGCTATAAGCTTTTTCTTTACTGTTCGGCCTCTTTCCAATCCAGTAACCAGCACATCTATACAAGTATTATCTGATTCTTTTAAATGGGGATTTAGAAATGTTGTCCAATTAAATCAGATAATCATGAGCCAATATATGTGGCAAACACTGCTCTGTGGATGTACATAGCTTACTGAATTGTGCATGGACTTAACTGAAGTATTCTAAGAACCTCCATAACTCTGTTGATGACACCCTGTTTTCCCCATAGTCAATGGAAGCTTAAAGGACATTTTGTGAGAAGTCATAAATAGCCTTGTTTAGATTTGGTCTCTTCGAACTCTCTTTTCTCCCCAAGGTCATGGTTATTGTAGATTTGACTTATGATAGAAGAAAGGCACTTGAGAAATGAGAAGTTCATCAGTGGTCATTACCATGCAACATATTGCAACATGAATGTCTATTCTACTAGTTTTGCAACAAGATTAAAAACGAAAACAGATAAACCAGATGGTGACAGCCCATCTCCATTTACTCTTGTCTCCTCTCAGTGGTGAATCAGCACAGAAGTAAGTTCCTAAGAGGGTTAATTGTAAGAAAAATTAGCAATAGAGACTTTAATTATCATTTTCACTTTTTTTTTTTTTTTTTTGCTTAGGATTTTTTTGTGAAATTTCTAAGTCACAGATAAACTCAAGTAGTTACAATTCATCTATACAATTTTATTTCAAATACCAGTTTTAATAATTTTCCATTGTACCCAATGTCACAGTATGGCAGAAAGTGTCAGCACATGTAATTGTGTGATTGTCATTCACTTAACGCCAAAATTTGCAGGATTTGAATAGTGCTTCAGATCTCACGGTCTTTTCATCTTTCATTATGTTGGCAGTACCACACCTACTTACTGATGTACATTTACATTTATTTAAAAATTGTACCCGCATGTATTACGTTGATCTTTTGTCAAATGAGAAAGATCACATACTAATTTGTCTTCAAATCTAAACAGTAATTGTTGGACTTTGTATATTGTTTTTCCATTTGCAGTCTTAGCTTGTATTGGAAACATCTTTTATTATTATTATTATTACTACTACCTGCAAAATAATCATCAGCATGGATGATCACATCCACTCCCTTCTACCTTCTCCCTCCAAGCAATTCAAGGGAGTGAGGAACGAAGGCTGCAGACAACCCACAATGCTTCATCTCTGTTGCTCTTTCATGGTCACTCTCTGCCTCTGCTCCACATGGGATCCCTCCCACAGGATGGCATCTTTCCCAAAATGATGCTGCACTCCCACAGCCTTCATCTCACCAAAGAATGCTTCAACATGGCTCCATATCACAGGGCCCACTCTTCAGGCACTGCTCCACAGAGGTGCCAATAGAGAGTGGCTACCCCAGCTCTCCTGCACCACTGTGGGCTTCTCTCTGTGGGCTGCTGCTCCCTCAGGCCTCATCCACCACTGCCCCATGGGCTCCTCCATGGCTGCACAGGGAGATATGTTCTGCGTGGAGCCCATGGGCTGTAGGGAGATACTCTATTCTATCATGGGCCTCTCCTCAGATGCAGGGAGCTTCTGCTCCTCACCCGTACCACCTCCTGCTCTACTTCTGCACTGACCTTGGTGTCCACAGGGCAATTACTCCCATATTTTCGGACTCCTCTCTCAGATTTTCCTTATCTATCTTGAATCTGCCCTCCCAGAGACACACCCATCATTGCTCTGGCAGCAGTAGATCCCTGTTGAAGCAGCTGGAGCTGGCTCTGATCTGATATGGGGCAACTTCTTGTTCTGATCAGAGTCCAACCTTGCATCCCCCCCTACTAAAACATTGCCGTATATACAAGGGACTTCTAGTATGAGTTGATACAACTATTCTTTAAGTAATCTTTTGCTTTTCATTTGACCTAAGCTTTTTTTTTTTTTTTTTTTTTTTTCTGTCCCAAGGACATTCTCCTTTCTATATTGGAATGATTGGCTTGCAGGATTAAACATTCTCAATTCTGACAATTTTCACTTCTTTGTGTTAGCATGTATGCTTAATGCGTGTAGTTTGCTGTTAAGAGAATTTCTGAGCATTGCAAGATCTTATGGTGGGTGCTGGAATGAGGTATGTTCAGTCTGTTCTTAATTTGCATCTATTTCAAAGCACTTATTTACACAGAAGAAAAAATGTTGAAAGATAAACAAGCATTGTCATATGTAAATAAAATCAGACTGCAAATACAGTTGTGAAATTTTAATGATCTGATTTTGCATTATGCTATAATAGTAAACTGTGGTTTGAATTTTGTTAACTTGGCATGCAGTTCTAAAAGTAAGCTATTCGATTTCTGTTCAAACCATTTGGAATGCTAAATAAAGAAGGAAAAATCTATTAAATGTAAGAATCTTCCTTAGTTTTTTTTTTTTTATTATTATTTTGAGTCATCTTTATTATGGTATCCAGACCCATCCTGACTTGCAGTAGGCTGTATCTCACAGTTGACGATATAGTGCCATCAATATCATAATTGTTTAAAAAAAGGAAGATTAAAGATCTTACTCTACAAGTAATACATAATGTCATATCCCTATTACTAAGAAGGCCTATCTTCTATGACCAAAGAGAATAACCTGATTTGAACTAGAAGAACTGAATAGAATTGTTAAACAATCCTTTGCATTTTAAGCAACATTTAATTAGAAACACACTTTAACCACCAAAATGATAAAAATCCAGGAGATTAAAATTTGAGTGTCAATTATCATAAAATTCATCATTGTAATTCTTATTAAAACTCAGTGTTTAGATAGGTAATGATTTTATAATATGGCAATTTGCATAAGGAGCCCTGAGATGGCTTATTATTTCGATCCTACACAATTACAATTCCAGCTCCATACATCAGAGCTCTTAGCAATGTAAAATCACTGTGCTAATTAATAAGCCATTTACTGACTGCAGCTAGTTATGGTGGTCCTGCAGCTGACCTTACGGAAGACGAGCCATCTCTGAAGTGCCTGTGTGTAACTACAAACATAATGATGTGCCAGGAGGGAATCATTAAAAATAATTTACACAAGCCTTCATTTACAAGATCTTTTGATAGCATGCTTCCCCGGTGTTTAGATCCACAGTGCAACCCCTACCATTTGGAAAGTGCCAAGCAGGAGAGTGAACGAGGATACCTAAGTGGTTAATTAAGAGCCATTCGGACGCCACAAGAGCCTCCTGAAAAATCCCTCTGATGTCTGCAGTGTCAAATGTCTCTCACAGGCAAAACCACAAGAGGTAGCTGCCATAGCAGGCTAATTATTGGGGACCAGGAGCAGCTGAGAGCAGACTGTCATACAGCACTTGCTGCAAGCACCCAAGCCCAGGACTGAGCGGAGCACTCTTTTGTATCACTGGTCTTGAGAAAAAAAAAAAAAAGTGGAAATGAGACACTGTGATAATCAGAAGTGATTGAACAGGTCATAAAAGTGTGCAGTCCTAGATGAAATTATTCACTTGCATGGTTTGATGTATTTTGTCACTTTTTACACTTTGCTGTTATTTCAATTCCAACCTGTGTTTTCTTAAGACTTTCATTTTGAATGCTTTAAAAAACAAACAAAACAAAACAAACAAACAAACAAACAAACAAAAACATTAACTTGCAAAGGCTTTTAGGGGTGAACAGAGATTTCAAAATATTAAAGATGATTTTTATGATAAAAATAATTTCAAACTACATTAAAAAGAACAAAGCTATGTTTTAAATAAAAAGTACATTTAATCACACTGCATCATGAGACTATTAGGAGAAAATAATAGCACACACCAAAGATTTTCCTAATTTCAGCACAGTCTGAACAACTAACAAGACTAAAACATTATGTCACTGCCTTCTACACAGAAGCTAAACCAAATACCATGAAGAAAAGTCATAGTATATTTCTCCTTCAGCAAAGTCTCTGCAAGGTGCAGGAACAGAGTAGTCAGCCTATGTGGCGTTGGATTAGTTTAGTGGCATTCAATTTGTTTACCAGCCTATAAGAGGTTTTTCCAAATTTGCATGGGAGATTTCTATACTTTTTTTTTCCAGTTTGTTCCTTACCTGCTAAGAGTAAGTGATACACGCTCTTAGTTTGCAGATATTTTCCTAGCTTTCTGTATTTATTTTCTGCCATAAGTGTTTTGTGAGAAAAGAGCATGATCATGTTTGTTGTGATTCTTGCATTGTGGCTGAGATGTGTGATTCTTGCATTCTGGAACAGGGAAGAATTTATTGAATGTGGAGGCAACAATACAGTGACTCTGTGTTTGTGTATCTTTATGAAGTTGGAAGAGGGAAAGAAAGAGGAACCAAGTGTGAGCTTAACATCTTATCTATGATACTAGCGGGGCTTATAACGCTGTGTGTGAAATTTTTGAAAACTTTATTTTTGGAAGAGAATGATTTTTTATTTTTCAGATTGAGATCACTCCTTTCAGGATATTTGTGAAGTTTTCCACTAAAATGCATTAGACTTTGTCTCACTTTGTTTTAAAACATCTATGTAAATAAATTCATAAGATCTAGGTAACACTTACCCATCTAAGTTTTATATCCATGTTCTAGCACACAAGGGAAATATTTTTCTAATAACACTAAATATTTCTAAAAGACTTGAAAAAGATTATTTGTTTTCAAAAACTCTCAGATCTTTTTATATACATTGAGTATCATCCACCTCTCACAAAATGGCAACAAGTAAGAAGTAATGTCCAGTGTCATTTGGCTTCCTTCAGTGGAGACAAACTGCTTCAAAAGAGAAGTGGGTTCAAGCCAATCATAATACAGCTCTTTCATTAGACAAGGCAAAACAATCTTTCAGCAGAGAGTGGGAAGCCAGTTTATTCCCTTGACGTGTTTTAAGTGGCTAAAATTGTACTGTTCTATAGTTGGTTTACAGCCTGTAGAATTGGTGAGAATTGTAGCTGTACTTCATGTAGAAGAAGACCAAGACACAGAGAAAAAGTTGGATAACTAGTATCACAGACGTATAGCTTGATCCTGTCAACTTCCAGACTCATCTCACACTACACTGCTCAAGTATAGAGAGAGAGTTGAACAAAACCGCATGCTGTGTTCCATTCTGCAGCCTTGCAGGAAGTCTGAATCACTTGGGGAGATATGAACCTTCATGGCTATTGTCCTCTACTGGAAATTTATGACAGTCACTGTCCCCTGGGATATTATCACCAGCAGTAACTTCACACAGCTTAAACCAGCACTTATTGTCAAACACCAACTTGTGATGAAACAGCTAACCATCTGTTTAACTAACTCAAGCATATGCATATGCAGTGCTCTCACATTAACTTTTTTTTTTTTTTTTTAATAAACTGCGTTTATTGTTATTGGTATACATTGTTACTAGTTTTACCAGCAAACAAAATGAGAGATGACAGTATGTCAAAGACTTCACAAAATAATAATAGAGCAAAATGGTGACTGATTTAAGTCATTATTATATTTAAATAATTCTTTGCCATTAGAAAGTTATAATCTCTCATCAACACATACTGTTCTTGGATCTAAGAGGCACAAAATTATAGCCAGCATCATCAGGTGAATTATATATCCCGTAAATGCCACTAAAGAGTATGAAATCATAAAAACAAACTACGCTTTGGTTGCAGATGGATTTCCAGTCTTGAAGTGACAAGGAAAAGAAGAGGTCATAGCATATAAACTATTAAGTGAGTTTTTAAATATGGACATTGGCATGCCCACAGTTGTATGAAAGGGATATTACAGGGCTAGAAGTTTAAAGGTAGTTTGATAAATAGCTGTGCTTATGGGGTTGAGAGATAGAACTTTTTAGGGACATAAGCATGGTTAACAGTTAAATAACCTACTTTTTAAATGACAGCAATCAGCATGTCACACAAATTGTATTATCTATGTAGGGGAGCTGAGTAATGCCCATCCACTAAGAAATAAAGAGATATAAAATACAGCACCTGGCACTTCCATTGTACATTTAATAAACAGAAGTTCTCATCCTTACTCATCTTTGTTGCTAACTTTGTTTATAATCTATTGAGTCCTTTTTAACTTGTCTGACAACATAAAGGCAGTGAAAAAGTGTTCAGTGCAAAGAGAAGAAGCAACTGTTTTACGGTGCAGCAATTGATACTATCCTGAGCATAAGAAATTCAGGCTCAGTTGTGGAATCAGAAAAAGGAAATAAAAAAGATCAGCCATTTCTGCTGATACAGTGTTGATCTCCTGAAATGGAAATTATTTCCACACACAAATTTACAGTTAGGTAAGATTTTAAAAGGAAAAAAATAAAAGGGAAAATCATACTCTCTCTTTAAAAATATTGATTTTAAGTTTTAAAATTCTGTTCTTTGTCTTCTAAAGGCCAGCTCTGCTTGTCTTTATTGTACACATTTTCCCACTGAAACCAGGAAAGGTTCTTTTGTGTGTGAGGGAAATCCCATACAGGTTTAAATTTGTGCCTAGATCTAGCCCATATGTTGCTCTGATTAAAGTCAGCAATAAAAACTCTTGTTACTCTGAACAGTGCAAGATAAGGCCAGTTGCAAAGCACTGGTGAACCTTACTCAATTTCTTCTAGATTTCCACACATTGTAGATCATGTCCTAAATTATCTAACTTCATCCTGGCCCCAAGTGTGAAGTTATTCTCTGAGGATAATCTGCACTGAAATCTCTAATATCTCTGCTTGGAAAAGGATTTCAGGAGCAGATGTTAGTGTTTGCCTTGAGGAATATCCAATATATTTGAGCAATCACAATGGATAGCAAGATGGAAAGATAACACCAGAATAAAACAAATGCCTTTTTAAGTGCCTACTGTTCACTATGTTTGGGATCTCCTATTTGGGAGGAAGCATTGTATTTCCTGAATATCATCACCTGTC
Source organism: Chrysolophus pictus (assembly GCA_037305975.1). NCBI lineage: Eukaryota > Metazoa > Chordata > Aves > Galliformes > Phasianidae > Chrysolophus > Chrysolophus pictus. Next base: position 33,976,976 of record CM074577.1, on the reverse strand, counting down.
ATTAAAAAGGAATCTGTGGCTGCAGATCTACAAAACTTTAGGGAGAAGAGAACATCTTTGTATATTATTTTTCTTTAATATGTGTATAAGGAGGTAAAAATTTACTTTATCTTCTTTTTTTTCCTTTTTTTTAAATTTTTTATTTATTTAGGAAAGGTGTTTCTTAAAATTTTTTACTAGTAAATATTTAAGTCTTAAATGTGAAATAAATAATCTATTTTTATAAGTATGACATAATCTTTCTGAGTTACTGTGACATGTAATCTTTATTTTATTTTGGATAATTAGTATGCAATTCAGGGTTTTTTTAACAAGATGAAAATTAAAGTTTCTATGTTTAATGCCGTGTTTTCATGCTCACCAAGCTCCAGGAATTTTAGTAAATAAATATTCCCAACAGATTGCCAGAAAACATCTCCTTGAAGAGGGCCATGAAATGTATTTTAAAAGCACCCCTGTAGCCACTACCTGAAATTTTAAATGAAAGCCAGTCAAAGGTCCCCAGCTAACTTTTGTAGTCAATAAGAATCTTTTCTGGAGTTGATAGAGCTTTGACTAGCCTGCAATTATTAACGAGAAAATTCTGCAGTCAGTTGATATATAGGAATTTAATAGACAACCTACAGGTAAAGTTCATGTTTTCAACTTCTCTACTGCCAGTTCAGCTGAAGGGAGAAAATCAGCAATTTTCTATTTTAAATACATAGAATGAAGCACTAATGAGTTAAACAAGTAATCCTAGCATGAGTTCTATGTAACTAAATAATATTCATTAAGTATATCTAGTATGGCAGAAACAATTTTTTCATGTAGCTTTCATCTTTTAAAAATAAGAAATACATAAGAAGTGATTGAACAAAAAAGGATGAACTTAATCTCTTCAAAAAATTAAAGATGTTCTTGCCTCAAGTTAAATATAAACAAGACATTTTTTCTTGTTGACTGTATATCATGTATTTTATCTTTATTATCAGTTTATAAAGGATCGATCAGACCTTTTATAGCATTAAAAAAAATATCACTATTCTTTATATATATATATATACATGCAGTAACTTTTCAACTTGTTCTCATTAGAGAAACGAACAATAAAAATGCAAAATCTGTATGCTTCTGTTTCTTTTAAATATTGCAGCAAACTTTCTTTTTTAAAATTTTAGATTTATATTTAAGTTCGGAGGAGTTAGAATGTTGCCTATAAAGGAATGGACACATTAATTGCTTTTAATTAGCATGTGTAAATAATTTGTTGTGTAAATGGCTTATTGTACTATAACCATTTGCAAAGTACAAATCCAGTAAGGATGGAAATATATGAAAACACATTCTTTCTTTTAACACATTTTTTTTTTAAGACATGCTGAGAATGTCTGAAACATTAAAGGTATTGTCTAAAATTTACAGAACTAAACTGGAGTTCTATTTCTGTAGGTTTTCAGGTAGGCCAATACTGTAATAATCACTGGATAATTCAACACAGCAGATTTTGACTTTTCCAGAACAACACTGGAAATACAGAACAAGATATTTGTATGAAACTATATGGACAAATAATTTATATGAAATGTAGTATAATCTTCTAACTGACTTTGAAGGAGAGAATGTTAAGTGGAAGAGCACTTTGGAGGATGAAGAAGATGGGAAGTTTAAAAGTTGGTGCATCATTGCTCATCAATATGTTCCGCTTCTTCATCTTTTCAATATAGTTCAAGATATGTCATACCAACAATAATTGGGAATAAAGGGCATACTGTTTCTGGTTCTACTTCCTTACCCTATGTGATCTGATTTCCTGTTTCTTGTTTTATCCTACTCAGTGTGAGTGGATATTCAGTTTTTGTCTCTCCATTTCTTTTAAATCTTCTATTCCTGGGGTCAAGACTGTATACTGCCCTTAGCTCTCTTCAGGAATTCATACCAATGTTAAATATACGTATGATATGAAATTTCTTTGAATATAGTTACTACCTGCTGGAAAACTATACAAAATTATACAGAAATGAGACTGTATAAAATAGAATGATGGTGCAGAGACTAGTTGGTTTTGGCTACTGAAAGTTTTTAGTTACAGATATGTGCGATAGTATGGATTACACCATTTCCCACTGTACAACATACTACATGAGATTAGTGGTTAGTTCCAGCCACTGAAAGTCACTGCAAGGCATTACCTTTAGCTATGAGCACCCATGTTCTTTCAGATGTCTCCAGAGGTCAAAGAGATGGTCCTAAATCGTGGTGCAGTGCCCCAAACTCTGCGTGCTTTCTCCTCTGTGCTCCTTCGTACCTTCTCCTCAAATGACTCTCTTCATTGCATTGTACAGGCTGCATAGAGAACACCTGATTCTTGATTGTCTTGTTACACACGATGGATGAAAAAACAGCTCTCACTGTTGCTTGTGCTCAAAGACACAACCTCTCTGTAGTAATGGAATGTTTCTGCATTAGATATCAAAAAGGGGAATTGATCTAAAGAAGTAGAACACAATGTATTTTGTAACTTGCCATTAGAAATAGCTAGTTTGAAAAAGTAAAAATACCATACATTTCAGTAACATATTTTAGAAATATAGTTGTTGATTTACGTGATTAATTCTCACTGGTAAACTGTAATAGTCATGAATAGTATGGGTATAATATGATGGACTAGAAAACATGTTGTAAGACTATTCTGTTTGGATGAGAGATCCTCAGCAAAAGTAAAAACAGACTTATAAAACATCAAAGAAGCCAGGGCCTCCTCACAAGGCTTGATGGTCTCACTCTGTGGGTAAGTTGGGGTGCAACAGGCAGGAATCAAGATACTCCCCTCTGTCTTCCTTCTCAACTTATCTCTATCCAAGGATGAGTAGATGACCAGAAATAATGTCTGAGTGTTGAGTGAGCAAATGTTATAGGTTACGTAATTAACAATTTATGTTTAGTCAGTATCCATATGTTTAGTTGAGAGTTGGGAAGATTTGTGAACCTGAATTACTCAATCAATGAGGAATCAGGGTAGGGAAAGATAAGCATCGGGTAATAGGCCATAAAAGATGTAACACTGTCTCTGCAGGCGCACTCCTGCTTGCAGGACACTCACCACTGCAATTGTGAATAAAATCTGTTTTTATCAGATATACCATCCTGATATGGATTTGGATATTTCCAGAATTTTGAAGAGTTTCCACACATTCTCAACTTTCTCAGTGATTGACAGGTTGTTGTTGGTGAAGTCGTTTCCTTATTCTTACAACTAGGTTATTCCCTTATCCTACAGTGTTAAATTAAGATCATATATATTGACCTGAAAATTAACACTGTTGTCAGGTACACTGAATTCATGCTAACTGCTACAAAATAATAATGCTAATACTCTAGTGCTACTATAACTTGTAGTAGAAAAGCCTCCTTCTAAAAGGTGAGTTCCCAACTGGTTAGTGGAGTCTTCATTGTATTGTTTTCAGAAGCCTTGTACTGGATCTAGAATGAAACTGCACCTCATAGATTTACCACTGGAGTAAGGAAATACAAAAGTATTAGACAAAGATGGATATAGGAGAAAAAAATAAATAAAATAATAGGGTTGTTTTAATCATTATTTCTACCTAACCTAAAAAGGACAGTTCCTACAATACTCTGTTCAAAATATCCTTCATAAAATGATGCCTTGTTGAGGCAGTATATAAAGTAGCATCCTCAGAAGAAAAATAAGGTTACGGGAAAGCAGGGAGCAGCTATTATTTTGGGGAAGGAGAGAGGATTCCTCTGTTAAGGGGTCAGAAGATACTTCAGACCATTGATACTTCAGAGAATTAGGCCTGATTATTTTTCTTTGTCACAACTGAGAATAGAAGAGGGAGAAATTAGGGGAAGTGATGTGTAAGGAAGACCACAAGACCCGGTCAAGAACCACAGAAGCCAAGTTTTATAAGGACAGTTTCAAATATACGTTAGTGCGGGAATGTCATGACATCAGTCATAGGAAATCAGCTGATCTTTCTCTACTCTAATTGTGTAAGAGGATTTACAATCATGTTTTTTCATGTCTATTAGTTGTAATAAATCTAAACAAATACACATGCTTCTTCTTAACTCCTAAGCCAGCAAGTTCTACAAGCACTTACATGCAAAATACTTGTGCACACTGCAAAGAGTTCCAAAGGTAGTTCTGGGACCACTAATGGAAAAAGGAAGATTTTGTAAGACGTTATGAGATTGCTCATTCTTATATGCTAACTTGATGCCAAGTGTAGTACTTTCATGGGGAACACACATCAAAGATATTGGTATATGTGAAGGGTGCACAGATGAAAGTAAGGAAAGAAGACAATATGGGAATGTCTCTTAGGCATCTATTCATTTAATGCTTTTATTTTAAAAAAATTATATATATATATATTTTTAAATCCATTCATGCAGTCCTAGTCTTTCAAATCTCTCAAACATGCAGTTCTGCAAAAACTATAACATACAATTGTAATTATGTGTTTTGCA